>RJWH01002455.1:0-230501 GCA_004363575.1 Solenodon paradoxus | reverse complement strand
GGAGAAAAGAAAGAAAAAAATATGATGTCATTGGGATTGAGCAGAGACTAGAAGGGAGGTATTCAAGACCCACACAGTCGGTCCCAGCCTGCCATCCCACCCTTGCTATCGTCTTGCTACATCCCAGGCAGGTCTCAGTGAATTCCCAGCCAGTCCTGCCCACATCCTGCCCTCTCCCCCTTCAGTCTTTGTGTTGTTCCTTCTCCTGCTCAGTTCCTGGCCATCCTTGCTTTCCATCTTCTTGTCTCCAAATCCCTTCTCTTCCTCAAGTTTTAGATGCTATCTCCTTCAGGAAATCTTCTTAGATTCCATTCTCTCTTGGAAGCAATCCTTTGGTCCTCTGAAAGCCTTACCTCTTTGTTACCCAAGAAGTCATTTAGCAATGTTCAGCTGATAGTGAAGGAGTATTAAGGACAGAAGTCACTCACTTCCCTGGCAGCTCGGGGTCCTCCCTCGCCCATAGCATGTTCCCCAGGCAAAAGCCCCCTGGAAGTGAGGACCAGACAATTCCTATCCAAGCTCAGACTGGTGAGCAGACCTGTCTTGACGGGGTTGTGTCCTGATGCCCCTGTCCTAGCCTATAGCTACTAGAATCCGAGACACCCTGTACCCTTCCTCCTCCAGCCTCTTGCTGTTTCTGGTCAGTCCAGAGATAAACCAGAGTCCATCATCTCCTGTCCCAACAGCTTCCAGTCCTCATGATGGGGAATGCCTGATGAGATGTCCATACTGATTCAGGGAGGAGATTCTGGGCAGCCCATGTTCTTGCAACCCTTTCATACCCAGGAATTCTGGGTTTTCATGTGCTGGCTGGAGAGCCTGCTCCTGTCCCTTGGTATCAGCCATATGACTGATTTCAACCTCTATTCATACTTGCTCTGGGTCAGAGAAATATACTTACTGAATGAACCTGATGGCCTGTGGGGGCAAGTAGAGCCCCGAAGAGATGTACTAAGTTCATGGGTGTGTGTTAACTAGTGAGCTGTGGTATCAACCTGCTTGACCTGGGCCAAGTGACATGCCCCACCCTCACCCACATCAACATCTTGGTTTCTATCCTTGAAAAAACAAGAAAAATGTGTGAATTCCCTGCTAGCCTTCATCTTTCGATATGTCATGGATGTACGTATCTCAGCTCCCTGGTCATTATGGAGATCGACGGCCATAAAGAAAGGGCCCCGAGTATGCCCTGGTAGCTAAGTCTCGATTGCAGTGCTGGCCAGTGCAGTCCACATAACGGCCAAGGACCCGAGTTCTTGACCTGGGCCTGGGGAATCACCCAAATGAACTAACTAGATAAATAAATGCTGCTTCCTCCTTTCTCTTCCTGCCTGCCTGCTTGCCCGCATTCCAGCCTGTTTCCTTCCTTAAGAAAAAAAAAAAAAAAAGAAAGAAAGAAAGAAAAAAGAAAAGGAAAGGGCTTCAAACAAGGGTGGCAGGGATTTGAACCTCATTTTCTGGGCGTCGATGCCCTTGGAGATTAGCATTTGGCTCTGAAGGGGTCTGTAGCTGAGAATGAAGACATAGGATTCCTCCTCTTCCCCCACAAGAAGAATCATAGAACATCATTCAACAGCAGACCACAAGGATTCTAGAACTGCACTGTCCAAAACAGTAGCCCCTGACTTCATGTAGCTCTTTCAAGGTAATTACATTTACATTCAAAAGGCAGTTCTTCAGTAGCTGTCCCAGTGGCCACATTTCCAGTGACAATAGCCACATGCAGCCAGTGGCTACCATATTGGAGGACGCAGATGGATATTTCCATTTTCACACAGAAACTTCCAGAGGACAGCGCTCTTCCAGAACAATCTTTTGTAAGTAAGGAAACTGAGGTCCAGAGAAGGGACATGCTCTCCTGGGGCATGTGAGGACAGATCTGGGCCTAGCACAGTGGAGTCCACTCCCAGGGAACTCGGTGCCTGACTCCCTGCTGCCTCCTTCCTCCATGTCTCTCCCGGCTCCCAGCTAGGAGGCCCTCTGGGTTCAGCTCCACCGCCAGGCAGCAGACTGGTCCTAGGGGATGTGTGTGACCGAGCAGAGCTCCAGATGCTGCGCATTCCTGATAGGGTCAGGCCTGCCCTGCGGCACTGGAGGAATTAGCTTCTCTGAAGAGCCCAGATCCTCTTTCCGGAGCTGCCCTCTTCCTGCTGCCCTGGGGACCCATAGGTTGGGGAGCGCTCTCTGTGTCCCCAGGTCGCCTGTGGGAGGCCAAGAGGCTGCCGGATACCCCGTGGGAGAGGTGCTTCTGCCCCAGAAGGGGTTGGACACCGGCGGGAAACTGCACTCCTCGCATCCTCCAAGGTCTCCAAGTCCAACACAAGGGGCACCTGGGAGCAGGGTCTCTGCCGGCCCGACCTTGGGGCCGCGTTTGGCGGGAACCGGATCCTGCCTTCACCTGCAGTCCGGAGGGGGCGGGGGTGATGGCAGGCGCCGAGAAGAGGGGCGTCCTGGGCTGGGGTTGTGGGGTGAGAAGCCAGGGGAGGGGGCGCGGGGAGCGCCCTGACCTCGCCCGCAGTTGGGAGGCGGAGGGGATGGGGGTTGGGGGAGAAGAGGGGAGGCTGGCAGCCAATGGGAGGGAGGATCTCGTTTCAAAAGGGTTAACCCACAGCCAATAGGAGCCTGGGGGAGCGGATCCTGCTCACTCCATTCAAGAATCCCAAGTATTCAAGATGGACGGCAGGGAGTGTGGAAGGAGAAAGGGGGCGAGGGGGGAAGAGCCAGATCGGCCGAGGAGAGGACGCAGCGGCCGGCCGGCCCCGGGACCTCGGTCCCGACGGGCGGGTGGCGGGGCGGCCGCGGGGGACCCGAGCCCGGCCCGGGAGGGGGCTGGCGGGTGCGAGAGGGCGTGGGAGAGGGGGAGCGAGGCCAGGCAGGGGAGCCAAGAGGGAGGGCAGGGCAGAGAAAGAGCCCGGGAAGAAGGAGGTGGCAGGCAGAGGACGTAACGAAGAGCCATGTGTAGGTATCGGGAGCTCCCAGAAGGGTAACGCCGGCGATTTTCGGTTTCCTTCTCTCGGGGAGGGGAGGGGGCGATCGGGCTTTCTCTCCTCCTCGCCCCCCTATTCTCGGCCACTCGTGGGCATCTCTCCTCTTTGCTTTCGGAGCAACTGTAACTGGACGCACTCGCCCGTCTTGCTGGTGCTTTCACTGGCCTTTTTCAATGGGGGTGTGGTGGGAAGGGGTGGGGGGCTCCGCCGGGCAGGGCTGAGGCCGGGCCGTCTGTCTGTGTTGGGTGAGTGTGAGCGCGTGGGGCGCAGTGGCTGGAGGGTTGGGGCAGGGCTGGGACTTCTGCATCTTGAGAAGTTGTGGGGGGGGTGTGGGTGTGAGGCCCGCTCTGGAGCTCAGAGTTGCGGGGTACTGAGGTGCAGGGGTGTGGGGGTGCCGTGCGCTTGATGTTTGGGTAACTAGTAAGGGCTTAGTTGTGCAGCAAGTATGGTTGAGAGTTGGTGTGTGGTCCAGCCTCGCGGTGTGTGCCCGGGGGGTGGGGGGGCACACTGTTGGGTGTTGAGGGAGAGCGCCCCTCACTCCCCACTTCCCCGCTGCCCCTCTCATCCCATTCACAGAACTTGGCTTTCAGGACCCTCGGGGTCTCCTCCTCCTGTCGCCATGGCTGCGGGCAGGGGGTGGGAGGAGACGGTTGGGGCCAGCCCCTGCCCCTGCCGCTCCAGCTAACCCTCCACCTGCCCTTTCTCTCCCTTCCACAGGCTGGGCCCCATCCCCTGCTGCTCTGGGGGGCAGGGGCCGGAAGATGGTGGCCAATGAGGAGGGGGAGCGGAGAGAACTTGAGCCGCCTCCCCTCCCCCATTTCCTCCTCGGTCTCTACACCCGCCTCTGGAAGGAGCTGGGGGATGGCTCCTGGGCCCAAGGTGGGGGAGGGGCCCTGCGGGCTGTGAATGGCAGGGCCCGCTCTGGAATGAGTTGGGTGTGAGAGCTGAGGGGATCTTGGTCCCAGTTCCCGCTCCCTTCTCTCCCCAAGGGGAGATCTGGGAACTCCTTGGCAAAGAATCTTTTCCTTAACCTCCCGGAAGCTTGCTGGGCCGGCCTGCCTTCGCCCCTGTGCCCGCTGTTGGCATATATCAAGTTCCCAGCTGGAGCTGGCTTGCCCAACCCAGGAGCAGTGGCCTAGTGACTGACCCTGGTGGGGCCTGGGTTTCCTTCCATGAGAACTGTGCAGACTGAGGCTAGAGCCCGTGTTCGCAGATCACAGGAACCAACCCTGCCTGGGAAGGCGGGAGAGAACCTCTCCTGCTTCCTGAGGGGTGGGAGCAGGCAGGAGGGGAAGCCCAGAGGAAGGGCTTCCTCCTGGCATTCTGTCCTCCATTCCTGCTGGCAGGCTTTGGGGGGAGGGGCGGTCTCCCAGAGCTGCTCCCTGGTCTGGGGGCCCTCCATGCTCTGTGCACCAGAGGGCCCCTCCGAGACTCTACCCCTCTGGGCTGTACACTGTTCCCCAGGTCACAGTTGGAGTTGGGCTCCCCAGACAACAGAAGGGCGCCATGTTAGCTTGTCCTGAGACACTCTGGCTAGGCCGGTGCCCGTCCCGGGCAGTCTTCTGCCTGTGGTTTTAATCATTCTCAGATTGTTGCCCAGGCCTTAAGCCCCGTAGACTAGGGTAGAATAGCGAAGTTTGGGGTGAGTTGAAAAATCTCACTGGAGTCCCTGATACAACAGGAAACGGCTCAGATTCTAATCCCATTGCCAAGGAAAGCTTATCCCTAACGCTTACTACACGCGAGGGAACCCCCTTCACCATTTTGTTTAAAGCTGAGTCCACAAAGTGGATTTTGAAGTCGCCCTTCCCTTTTATCTAAAGAAGGAGCGTGCGCTTTAGGGAAGAGAAGAGGGCTCTTGGTCCCTGCTGGCAAGTTCCCCTCCAGGAGGTTCCCTGACAGATGCAAAGCCAGATGATCAGCTGCATGCGAGCGTCCCCCCAACTCTGCAGAGTTCTGCCAGATTTCCTGTGAAGGCTGAGTGCCAACCTCCACGCATCCCTTCAGCTGCCTCCTGGGACCCTATGACACGACCCCAAAGACCATGGTAGCTATGCTGGGAAGAAGAAGGCAAAAGAAGAGTGGAGAGAACTAGAGGAGCAATGTTAGGCGTGGAGAAGAGGACAGCTGAGCTGTAGTTAGGAAGGGGCAGAGGGGGTGCAGAGAGCTGAGGGGGCCGGGACGGGAGAAGGGGTGTGGGGGCCCGACGGGCATGCCTCTACTGCTGGCCGGGGCTCTTTTCACATTGTGCTACTGTCTGCACCTACCACTAGCAGTGCAATGTTAAAAGGGCATTGGCTGTGTAGTGCTACCCTGCGCTGGCTGCCTCCTGGGCGTCGAGACTTCCTCTTCCACCTGGAGGCCCTGGCGAACATCTGAGAAGCCTCACTGTTGGCGATGGCAGCCCACTTTACAGGCATTTAGGGTGAACCCTTCTAACTTCTTGACCCACAATATCCCCATCTTACAGATGAGAGAACAGTCGTGGCCAAGATTTTATTACTCAAGAGTGCTAGATCCTGCATCTAATCCCGACATGAAGTCTGACAACAGCCTGGCCATCATTTTTGTCCGTGATCTGGAAAGATTTGAATAGGTCTCTCTCACCTGGGAGTTTGCCTGAGCAGAGGCTAGAAGGCTTTAATGCCATCTGCTGGCTGCAGGAGGGCACCCAAAGTCAATGTTTTAAGCATGAAAGTGGCTTGTTGACTAAGAAAGGAATGTTCCTAGACAGCCTGGGATTGGAGGGTGGTTCAAGAAGATGGGGACCAGAGTAGATTTCCAGGAGAAAAAGTGTACAGGAAAGGAAAGGAGGCTTACCTGGAAGCACCGCTCCCCAGGGGTGATGACCCGTGTGCCCCTGGCATTCCACACTGCAACTCTTTCCCTGGCTCTCGGAGCAGAGGAGACCCCTTCCTTTGTCCCCACCTGCAGTCCTCTCAGTACCACCCCTCTTGGTCACAGGGTATTTGATAATGATGCTTCTTGAAGGTACACCTGTCTGGGTATCCACGATTTGAACAGCATTGCCTTTGGCCTGATTTTGGAATAGGATTCTTGAGCCAAGCCCACAGTGATTCTTCCAAGAGAGATTACATTGAGCTTGAGAGCAGTGACGATGCTATTTGCTCCTTTGTTTCCCACAGTGCCTCACTGGCGGATTAGGAACTTGTTTAAACTGAAAGAGGGAAATGTGGGGGGACTTTACCAAGGCAGCTAGTTTGAGCACGATTGTTCAGATCAGAGTTTGAGATATCAGATACCTTCTGAACCTTTGGTATTGAGGGTCCAGTTGGTCTTGCTGGAGGCTGAGGATTTCTAGGCATCACCAGGCATGCAGAACCTGGACGATGGGACACATCTTGAGGCCTCAGATGGAGGTGGGGACAGCATTCCTTCCTGGCTTGCACTGGCCTCCTGTCTGTCTTCTCCTCCCCAGACAACCTATCCATTCTGATGCTGACAGCAGCATTTGAGATGGTACAATTTTCTCCCTCATTTTTGTCAGTCTGTTCACATCTCTGAGCTTCTTGCAAAGCAGTTATTTGATGATGCATCTCCACTCTTGTTAAAAAGAACTTTCTAGTGTTTTTCCCAGTATCCTGGGGGTGAGAGTTATGTTCCCTAAATGGCTTATGGACCCTGGTAGTCTGCTCTGTCACCTTCTCCACTTAACACTTCCAGCCCAGCTATAGGAAACTCATTTCTCAGGTTAACTTAAGCTTGAGTTACACGTGACACAGTTCTGGCTGAAATACTCGCCTTCCCCTAACCCTCCTGCTTGGCCCATCATAGCTGTTGCTTCACATCTAAGATAAACCTCTTCTATGAACTCTCAAGCTGGCTCCACCTCTTTTCAGAGCCCTTGTGCTCTGGACCTGCGTGGTCATTGTCCTCCCACTCCACTGACTTAGGCCATGGCTGCCTTGTTCTGCACTGCGCCCCAGTGCTTAGCACAATGCTCACAAGAATAGACGCTCTAACAAATACTGCAGCGTCTGTGACTGAAGTGGGAATTAGCTGGCTTGCACAGAATGGTTTTTACAGTGTGGACAACCCTTCCTGCCAGTGCTGGTGACTCGACATCGCACGGTTACACGGATGCTGAATTCTGAGCTGTTTGCTTCCACTTCCCATTAGTTGCCCTGACTGATCAATTTTCCTTTTAGCTTTCTGTGTGGTCACACACTGACCAAAACATTACAGAACTGTGCTGAAAGGCAGTGGCACCTTGTTTTAGGATGAGCCTCTTCCAGGATCCCAATTCTGGATCTAGGCAAAAATGAGCTCATCCGGTGCTCTGGAGGGGACTATGTTTTGGATGCTCCAGCTGGAAAACCATTCACAAAAGCCACCCCTCTTACTAAACAGCCTCACCTGAATGACCTGCCCGCCCTGGTCTGTCGCCGGTGGGGGGTTGCCACAGACAAGCCATTGCTGCCCCCTAGCGGCATGAAGGGACAGGTCCGGAGAGGGAGTGTGACTGGGACGGTGACCAGTGCCCTGAGGAAGGAAAGTCAGAGGACATACTCCTCCCAGTTGCTTTTCCCCTTTTTATTAAAAATAGACCCGAACACTTTATCATACAAAAAGTTCATTCGCTGGTGGCGGCCACGAGGAACCTGATCCCGTGGTGCTGATTCCCACCTTCCCTCGGGGACTGGGTCCCAGGGAACAGTGGCTGGGCCTCGGAGGGGACCCGAAGAGACTGCTCGCTCTGGAACTGGCCAGCGGGGGTGGGGGTTGTCCAGGGGCAGCTGTCCACGCCCCACCCGGTGGCAAAGGTTAGATACTCGAAAGTGCCTCTTTAGTGCCAAGATAAACAAGGGGAGGGAGATGGAAACCCCTGTGATTCTTGTTATTTCCCGGGGCCTGGGATTCGGGACTTTTTCTTCACTCCTGAGTTCTTCTACAGATGGGGGTGGGAAACTTCACCCTCAGGGACGCTGGTATCTCCCCATGTCTGAGGCCAAAATTTCACTCCAATGCCAACCCGCTCATCTGCTGTTCTCAGGCTGGGGATCTACCAGCACATGGCTCCCCAGTGTCCTCAGCTTTCTCAGAAAGAGGTGGAGCGAGCAGGCTCCTCCCGCAGGCTTCTGCCGGCCTCTGCATCCTGACACTGCTTTGGTTTTCCGGACCTTGGGGCTGCAAGCTCCCACCTCCATCCCCTTTACCCCTAGTTCTGTCTCCCTGACTGCTGCCCACTCCTGAGCCTTGAACACCCCTGGGGTACCCCAGACTCCTGTTCCCAAGGGGGCTGGGAGTGATGAGGTGAAGGCAGGGGAGGGGTTGGTTGGAGCCGGGTTCTCCCAGGGCGGGCAGTACTCATGCTGGTGTGGACTGCCTGGCAGGACCAGGGAACAGGTGTGGAGAGGGTGGGGCATGCGGAGGAAGGGCACAGCCTGCCTGAGCCCCTCAATCCCAGCCATTATCCTTGACCATGTGTGACATCTCGATGATGTACTTCCCTTCCTTGTACTTCTGGCTGGTCTCAAAAGCTTGTTCCTGGCGGAAGGGAAGCCATGAGTGGAGGACACTGTCGTTCCTCTCCAGGCCCTCCCACCTATACTGGGCTCTGCCCCAAGCTCCCCACAGCCCAGCCAATTCCAGCCCAGCTGCTCGCTCCCTCTTTCCTCTTGGTCTTGGGCTGGGAGGGTGGCGGAGACTATTCACCTAGTGGTCCTCTCCCCAAGTACTTACATATTTCCAACCCAGGGTAGTCTTGCAGCTCTCGCAGAAAATGTCAGCTACCGAGTGGAGGCCTGTGAGCAGGAGGCGTTGCTCCGCAGGCCCACAGCCCACGTTGACCCTGTCTCAGGAAACAGGAAGGACCCAGCACCCAGCGGGGTTGCTCTGTCAGTCCAGGCCCCAGCAGCCCAAAGAAGCTTCCATCTGGAGAGAGCTTAACCCACCCGACGGGAAGACCCTGTCCTCCGCCAGCCACCCCATTCAGACCAGGGCCTGGGTCCTCTTTGTCCAGGGCAGTGATCTCAGTTCTGTCCAGACTCCCCACCTAACAACTGCCAGCGGAGTTGCCGAGCCCCCTTGCTAACAGGAGAGGCACCAGCAGAAGGTGCAAGGCCACTGACAGGGCTTCCTCCCTCCATGGAAGAAAGGCCCGCGCGCATAAGGAGAGAGGGAGACTCACACGGAGTTAAACAGGTAGGCTCGTCCGTGGCTCCCTTGAAAAGACTGTGGAGACACAGGACAGATAGTGACTGCTGGGCAGCCCCAGGGGCATGAAGGAGGGCCTGGGGCGGAGGGGGTGGGGGTGGTCTGGATAAGCCTGGGGTGAGAGGGCAGAGGGAAGTGGCAGGCCCGCTCTGCCTACCTTGGAAATGAGCTCATCATGCTTGGCTAGATGTGCCCGGCAGTGGACACAACTGTAGGTGCGGTGGCAGCGGGGCAGGTAGCTGCGGAAGGTCTTGCTGGGGAGGCAGGCTGGGCCCGGGCCAGGGTCACAGCTAGGCATGACGGGCTGGAGGACGATGCCCTGGCGGGCCGGAGGGGCTGGCGCCGTGCAGCCCCCACACAGACGGTCGCAGGTGAAGCAGCGGAGCAGGTTGGCTAGAGCCGTGTTTCAGGGCAGGAGAAATGTGGGGGGGCTGCCCGGCCAGGGCCCCCCCAGACGTGAACCAGATAGAAATGGATGTCACCTGGGGAGAAGGGAAGATGTATCAGGAGATGGGTGGCCTCAGACGAGGAGCCTCTCCTGAGGCATGGAAGAGGGGACTCCGCTCCCCCCACATCCCCATCACCACCAGGCTCCTTGCAATCAGAGCCCTGTGTCTACTTGGTTCCTGGCTGCCCATCTGCTCTGGCAGGCACTCCAGGCCTCTGGTGCCACAGCCTGGGAGGCGATGTCTCTCCCTCCTGGGGCCAGAGCAGCTTCCACATTTTCCACCGAGAGCAGCCTGCGAGCACGGATGCTGTCAGGGGACCATCGCCACCCGCACGCACGCACGCACGCACGTAGGCACGCAAGCAGGCACGCACAGGCTCTCGCCTTGACTCCAGCTGTTTTGTGAGGCTCCGCACCCTGCCAGCACTGGGAGGCTGTTCCTCCCGTGCTCAAAATCTTTTAAAAGTTGGGGGGTGCCTGGCGGCTTTTCTTTCTCCACTTTCAATACAATTAGTTCTTCAGGCGCTTCGTGTGGGAGGGAGGGAGAGGAGGCAGGCCACTGCACCCCACCTGGGGCTGGGGACCAGTGCTCAGGTGTGTCCTTGGGGTCAGGCTCCTCCCCTGCATTCTGGTCCACTCCCTGCGGCCCTGAGCCCATTGGTCTCTACAGCTCTCTGCTAACTGTTGCCTTTGTCCTAGGAGAGAAAATCTCATGGTCAGCTGGTGCCAGTGGGGAAGGGCGGCCTGCACCCCGGGGCCCCGCGGGGCTGTGAGCGGTGGTGGGCTCAGCGTCCACTGCAAGCAGCAGAAGAGGAGACACAGGCAGGAAAGCTTTCCTTCCCCTTCTCCCAGGGGCAGGGACCCATAACCATGACTCTGGGTGGGGTTCTGATGAAGATTCTTGAGGGAGGTGTCAGTATCCACCCAAACTGCAGCCCCAGGGGGGCTAAGGGGCTGAGGGCTGGAGATAGGAAGGGAGGATCCCCTGTGGACTCTGATAAGCAGGTGGGGGCCGCCTGCTCTTTCCTGGGGCCCTCTGGCCCATCACAGGTGGTTTAGCCCAAGTTTGGTTCCGAGCTGCCAGCGAGGTGCTCTGGCCACGCTAGGCTACTAAGCAGAAGCCTGGCCCCGAGTAGCCAGGACACACAGTTTCTCGTCCTGGCCTCTGCGGTCACCACCAGCACCCCGGCTGTTCTGGTCTCTCCACAAACCCTGGGCAGAGACCATCTTCAGTTTCAGCCCTCTCCCCGTGGCTGGGCCCCAGGAAGCCACCTTGGGCTGAGCTCAGGGTGACATTGGGCTCCGGCGGCGGGAAACGGCCCTCCTCACCAGCGGAACACGGTCCAGCGTCCAGTTCACAGGTCTGCGTCCAACTTCGCCTGCGAGTTCCCCTCAGACGCTCTCCCCAGCACACCTTGTCCCGGGGGCCCCGGCTGGGGACGGGACAGGTTCCCCGTTCTCTGGCTTCTTCCCCATCCTCCGTCACGCCTCCCTCCCTTCTCCCGGGCGTCCCCATCAGGCCCCGGAGAGGATGCACTTCAGGCCGATGGTCACCCACGGGAGGAGGAGTCGGGGTCCTGGCTCCCCCGTCTCCGACCGCAGGGAGAAGCCGCAAGTTGGGCCAATGACTTGGGGAAAAACAAAGGCTCAGAGCCGAGCGCCCCGGAGAGGATGAGCCCGCAGGCGAGTCGGGGCTGGACCGTGGGAGGGAGGGGAGCGGAGCGGGGTGGGTGCTGAGCCACCCGCGCTGACAGCCGAGGAGCCGAGGCGGAGGCTCGAGGAACCAGGTGCGAATCCCGTGCCTCTCCGGGAAAAGGAAAAAGGGAGGGGACACCTGCTCACAGGGGATTTTCTCAGCGGCTCTGAGGCTTCGGCCCCCCCGGGCTGGCATTCTCACTATGGTATGGTCCAAATGAGGAGCCGCGCAGCCCGCTCCCGGGGCTGGCTGTGGGGGTCTGCACCGCCGCAAAACAATAAACAGTGACGCCCGAGGCTACAGTCAAAGTTGCTGGGAAATAAGTGCGGGAGCCGTCAGAGCTTGGAGAGGGATGCGGGAGCTGAGAGAGAGGAGCGGAGGCAGCGGGGAGGGGGAAGGGAGGACAAAGGGTGGATGAATAATGCTTTTGCAGAGGGGAGAAAGCAACACGCAGCAGGAGGAAATTTGCAAAGGGAAAAAAATTCATTTGGAGAAGGGCTGCCCCCTCACCTTGAGGTCTGCTCCAGAGATCTCCGTCTATCTCTCTCTCTCTCTCTCTCTCTCAATCTCAATCTCTCTGCTCACTCTTCTCTCTTCTCTCCGCTCCTTCAATTGGGAAGGGGACGGGGGCAGGGGATGGCCTTAGGGGCTCTAGACTGGGCTGCAAATCTGGCCAGCTGCTGGGGGGCCAGAGGTTGTCTCCCGTCTGTACCTCGGTCTGTGGGTGAATGTAGCTGTGTGTTGTGGAACTGCATCATAACACTGTGAGTCATCCGTCCCCCCACCCCCCTCACCTCCCACGTCAGAGCAGGGCTGGGAGACACAGGAGGCGGGTGGGGAGGAAGGGAGGCTGGGGCTGGGGGAGCAAATCGGGAGGGTGGGAGCGAAAAGGAGGGGGTGCTAGAGGAGAGGCTGGTTGCTGAGGTGGACGACAGTGTGGCCAAGGAGACTGAGAGGACCTGAGAGAAGGACAGCGTTGGGCAGGGAGGGAGTCCGGTGGCAGGGCGGTGAAAGTGAGAGATGGATGCAGTCAGGTGCACGCACACATTCAAGATGATAAACTTCCCGTTTCAGCTCGGACGCCACTCCTGACGCAGGGGAAAGAAAGGCAGACAGACGAATTGTCACAAACGGTGCACTGTGCCCTCACGCGTATACTGGGTACTGTCAAGCCTCTGCTTAGTCCTGAGACGGAGTCATAGACATGTCACACGCAGGAACCTCTCGTCAAGTACCTCCAGATCACTTGGGCTCCATGGATGGAGACGCCACATTATATAAGGTTCTCTACTGGGCTGTAAACTTTCTGAGGCAGGTCCTCTGGGAACCTCCTCTCGGCATCCCAGGACTGCACTGCCTTGGGCAGAGCCTTCCTACCTAAGGTGCTTCACAAAACAGCAGTTCAGCTGCATCTTGGGAATTGTTCACTTGTCGGTCTGGCTTTGGTCTGAGAGACCTGAGTTCAAATCCCATCTCTGCCAACATACTCAACAGCAACCACCAGGCAAGTCATTGGTCCTTTTGGGGATCCATATTTCCTCTTCTACGAAACGATGCTAGTAATATTTGTCTCATGGAGATATGAAGTAAAGCAAGATAACATGCAAACATCCAAAAAGTGCCTGGCACATGATGGACGTGTAGTAAACAGTCCCGTTATTTTATGATGTGTTCTTACTATCCTCAAAACCTGTATAGGTTTTACTCTTAAATTCTGATATCTCAAGAGCCACATGCGAAATTTCTGTCTTAAGACATTCCATCTTGGTACACCCTGGTGGAGTAGGAATTCGGTCTACCACCTTCCACCAGATCAGCCTACATGCCTCTCAAGGTCCCAGGTTTGCATCCTGGGGCCGGGGTGATCAACCAAGATGAATAGCTAAATATAATAAATGCTTCTTCTTCCTCTCTCTTTCTGCCTGCCTGCCTCTGCTCACCTTCATTGCTACCTACACCTTTCCTTAAAAAAAGAAAAAAAAAATTCATTTTGGTGCCCTGGTGGCTCAGGCATTAAGTCTATGGCTGAGGCATCGTCAATGTAAAGCCCATGGATGCAGGTTCAAGACCAAGGGCTGAGGGGGACAGCTATAATACACAAGTAAACAAATATAAATGCTTATTTCTTCTTGCCTGCTTTTCTTCCTCTAAAACACACACACACACACACACACACACACACACACACACGCATCTTTTGGTGCTATTTTTTTCTATCACCTTCCACTTGTATTTCATCTAACTCAGTATTTTTCATGGAGTGCTGCCCTGTGCATGTCAATAAGGTAAGTGGACACAGAAGACTTCTTCTAAGGTGAAGCCCCTGATTTCTAATAGAGGCTAAAAACATTAGGAAATGAAGTGCGACAAAGATAGGGGCTTCTAGAAAGGGGTGTGTGTGGGTGGTTTCTCTCTTCACATGAAGGAGGGAGAAAGTTAGGGCAGGTAAATGTGGGTGATGGGAGGCACTGCTAGCTGGGTATAAAACAAAGAAGGAATTCTAAATGTTTAATCAGAGAAGATTCTGGAGTTTACTGAAAACATAGTTTATGTATCTTAATTGACTATCAGAGCTTCGGACTTGAGAGGGAGAACTGGGTAAAGAAGACAGAAATATTTTTGTTCGAACAACCAGATGAGAAAGGAAATTTAAGTGGAGGAAGAAATGGAGCCATTGCTGAAGAAAACAGTGGGAAGTGGGAATAGGGAAAGTGAGTAGTTTTTAGGACAAGGATTGAAATTTTAGAAGCAAAAAGGCAATCGATGAATTTAAATTAGCTCTGAAAGAAAATGATCAATAAGGATTTAGCTGGAGAGGAGAATGAAAAAGATAAGAGGGCAGTGTTATTTAGAGGTGAAGTCGAGATGACAGGAGTACTTGGTGAAAGATTAAAAATGAGAAAAGAGGCATGTTCTGGTGGCCCAGCGGTTAAGTCCAAGGCTCTGGCACAGTCCACTTAAAGCCCAAAGCCCAAGGGTTCATAGGCTGGGACTGGAAACAACCTACCTGAACAGCAAAATGGATAGATGAATGCTTCTTCCTCCTCTCTCTTCCTGCCTGCCTACTTACCTTTGTTCCTGACTGCTTCCTTTCTATAACTCAATCTTTCACAACAGCAAAAAGAAGAAAAGAAAAGACTGTAGTAAGGACAGGTGCTTTAATGTTGTGCCCTATGTTTCAGAAGAAAAATGGAGAGCAGTCAAAAGAAGTGGTGGTGGTGGTGGGGTTCTTGTACCTAAATTCAGCTTGAGCCAGGTGGTATTCAGTATCCAAATAAAGATGACCTTCAGATAATTGGGAGAAATTGCCTCAAGGGAGAGTGTGTGGAGGCAAAGAAACAGATCTGTAAGATAGGCTGCATGGAAACAGGAGAGGATGAGCTCACTCAGGGAGAAAATGATTTACAAATGGAAGACTGAAATTTTGAAGGCTGGCGAGAGATTAGGGGGCTACTTATATGTAACTTAATGGCAGAATTAAGGCATGTAGGCATGTATGGTGAATGAATAATAAAGGCAAACCATCCAAAAAAACTGTGAGGACAGCCCTGCTTGGAAAGTGAGTACTAAGGTGGGGTTAGTGGGGGGAAAAGAAAACTCAGATCTTCATAGGCTTCTCAATTCAGATTAACCCTGTGAGCTGGACAGAAAAAAAAGTGACCAATTGTAAAGTGGGGAATGACGATTTTGGTATGGACTTCACAGGATTCTTAGAAGGATTAAGTGAATTTGTACCTGTAATGCCCATAGAACAGTACCTGACATCTAAGGAATATGAGTGTTGGCTATTTTTATAATAATTGGATTCAGACTCCAAAATCATAGCTTTGCGCCCAGTCCCTTGACCTATCTTCATCCCCTTCATCTGAAATTGAAGATAATAAAGCTGACTTTATTTACAGGTTGACAGTGAAAGATACTCAAAGTATTTTGAAAATGTCAACGGGCATGCCCTAGTTGTAAATATAAACAAATGAAAGTGCTTCCTTCTCTTCTTTAAAAATGCTTCTTCCTCTGCTCCTTTTAAAGAAAAAAATTACTCTACAAATGGACAGCATTATTATAGCTCTCCCCTCCCCACCTATAATAACTTAAAAGCTAATATCAAATGCTGTGTTATAGGCATTGAAATGCTTAGGTCTCTGTGTATCATTCCATTCCATCTTCAAAACAACGAGATTGGATTCTGTTATTTTCCCCTATTTTTCAGACAAGAAACTGTATCTCTGTGCAGACCTGTGATTTCCACAAAGTGACACAGTGAGCAAGTGGCAAAACAAAGATTACAAGAAACCAAAAACCCGCAAGCTCGTGAGGAGGTTTATAGGGGCAAAATGACTTGTAAAACTGTCAGAAATTGAGGGAGGGAAAGAGTCCCCAAGTAAACGTACCGCTCTGTAGAGAGAAGCTGGGGGCTAATGCCTGATTTATAGATTCACTGGAAACAATGCTTGAGCCTTTTATTCTTGAATAAAACCTTTTTAAAAAATGCCCTCCACCTAGGTGCCAAACCCTGTGTCAGGATGGGGATGACGGCCCAGCTTAGCCTCTGCCAGGCTGTCTGCCTCACTTTCCCTTCGACTTCCTAGTGCTCAAACTGGGTTTTGCTAATTTCCTCACTTTCCAGCTTGTGGTCCAGGCGGGCAGGCTGTCTGGGGAGCTGGCAGTGCGTCCCTCCCCCTCCCGGACTGCTAAAGAGCGGTTAACACCCAGACGAAAGTGCAACCACCGCGCCTCGTTGACAGTTGGCGGGGCAGCAGCACGCTCCCCGGCGCGGGGGCGTAACCGCCCGCCTCCTACGCCCCGCCCACCGGCTTCGTGCGCTAGGACGGCCACCGCCCCGCCGACTTTGACGTCACTCGCAGAACAATCCTTAACTACAACTCCCAGAAGCCTGAGTGGCTGCGCGAGCTCAAACCCTCGCGGCCGTTCGGACACAACCGCGGTGCTCGAGGGACCTCGCGCACCCTCATCTCCTCCACTGCGCAAGTGCGGAACTGCCTTCGTTTCCGGCGTGGATCTCGGAGACCACCGCTTGCACTTGGGCTCAGGTGCGGTCTAGGGGCTGCTCTGCTTACTGGGTTGGGCTCGAGGCTGTGCAGGTGAGTTGATAAACTCAGGAACGCGTCCGTCGCCTCCTGGGGACCTGGGCATATTTCGATGTCTGGGGAGGCTGTGATCAGTGCTGGACCTAGAGCTGCGGTCCCGCATTGGAAATCATTTTTTCACTTTTCTTGATGTTTTTCAGTTTTTAGGGAGTGCTCCCTCTCCCCCCTCCCCTTCACAGTTCCGGTTAATCCCCAGGACAGCATTTTGTGTCTGGAAGTGTAAGTACCTCCAGTTGATAACAGAGGTTTAGAGAACTTAAGTGGTTTGTCTCGAGACACTTCAAGTAGTTACTGACTGGGCTTTTATTCTGTTTTCTAAGTCTGTTCTTTGCTTTGCAGATGCCCTTTCTTGTTGACTAAGTGGACTGGGAAATGGATATCTCTTTCTCCTCAAGTAGTGAGAAAGAGAGCGGTGCATATGATGTAATCACATCTTACCCAAATGCCCAACCCTTATGTCTAGTAGGGATAGACTAACAATACACAGTGAGACAGATGCCGATGACCAGAGATAAGGAGAAAAATAAAGCGAGATAAGGGGAAACATCCGCTGGAGGATTTTGAACAGCGTCCTACCTTCTGTCTTGACCTGATTTAATTTGTGTTCTAAGCACAAACGCCACACAGGAAAGATGGGAGAGGAGGCCAATGACGACAAGAAGCCAACCACTAAATTTGAACTAGAGCGAGAAACAGAGCTTCGTTTCGAAGTGGAGGCATCACAGTCAGTTCAGCTGGAGCTGCTGGCTGGCATGGCAGAAATCTTTGGCACAGAACTGACTCGCAACAAGAAGTTCACCTTCGATGCTGGGGCCAAGGTGGCTGTTTTCACTTGGCATGGTTGTTCTGTACAGCTGAGTGGCCGCACTGAGGTGGCTTATGTCTCCAAAGACACCCCTATGTTGCTTTACCTCAACACTCACACTGCCTTGGAGCAGATGCGGAGGCAGGCGGAGAAGGAAGAAGAGCGAGGTCCCCGGGTGATGGTGGTGGGACCCACCGATGTGGGCAAGTCCACCTTGTGCCGTCTGCTGCTCAACTATGCAGTGCGTTTGGGCCGCCGTCCCACTTACGTGGAGCTGGATGTGGGCCAGGGCTCCGTGTCCATCCCCGGCACCATGGGAGCCCTCTACATTGAGCGGCCGGCGGATGTCGAAGAAGGATTCTCTATCCAGGCCCCTCTGGTGTATCACTTTGGCTCTACCACTCCTGGCACCAACATCAAGCTTTATAATAAGGTCGGAACCACAGCCAGGGTGGGCTGGAGGCAAGGGTTGCGCTCAGGATAGGAAGCTGCGCACAAGTTGTCTGCTCATTCCAACTGTCGCCATGCTCTCTGTGCTCTCTCTGAGCTGGTGTGACTGGCACCTGGTTTTGTAAAAGGCAGTTCCCAATATAAGTCAGTCTCCGATTAGTATTCCTTCTGTGGAACTATTTTTAGTGATGTATGACATTTCCCCTTAGGACCCAAAACACGAAACAGAAGAGACAACCTAAAAATGAGAATCAAATCCATGTTATGGGATCAAAGCCACAGCGACTAAGAATGTCATTTTTTTTGTTCCCTGTTAAAATCCACTTGCTCCGAAGAGGGGCAGGGTAGCTTGGGGTTTGTCTGGTTTTGTGTGTCCCGCCTCATCGTGCTCCTTTCTTTTGCAGATTACGTCTCGTTTAGCAGATGTGTTCAATCAAAGGTGTGAGGTGAACCGGAGGGCCTCTGTGAGCGGCTGTGTCATTAACACCTGTGGCTGGGTCAAGGGCTCTGGTTACCATGCGCTGGTGCATGCAGCCTCAGCCTTTGAGGTGGACGTGGTTGTGGTTCTGGATCAGGAGCGGCTGTACAACGAACTGAAACGGGACCTGCCGCACTTCGTGCGCACGGTGCTGCTCCCCAAGTCCGGGGGTGTGGTGGAGCGCTCCAAGGACTTCCGGAGGGAGTGTAGGGACGAGCGGATCCGTGAGTATTTCTATGGATTCCGGGGCTGTTTCTATCCCCATGCCTTCAACGTCAAGTTTTCAGATGTGAAAATCTACAAAGTTGGGGCACCCACCATCCCAGACTCCTGTTTGCCTTTGGGCATGTCTCAGGAGGACAATCAGCTCAAACTAGTACCTGTCACCCCTGGCCGAGACATGGTGCACCACCTTCTGAGTGTTAGCACTGCCGAAGGCACCGAGGAGAACCTTTCTGAGACCAGTGTGGCCGGCTTCATCGTGGTGACCAGTGTGGACCTGGAACACCAGGTGTTCACTGTCCTCTCTCCAGCCCCCCGCCCACTGCCTAAGAACTTTCTCCTCATCATGGACATCCGGTTCATGGATCTGAAGTAGAGGTCAGCAGGAAGGCTTGCCGCCTGGGCCCGCCACCCAAGGCAGAGAGGCTGAGCTGTGGAAATCTGTTGAGGCCAGCCGACCAGTAAATGGTGAACTAGTAAAAACGTATTCTACCTCCTAAGACAGGTGGGGATATCCTGATTCTTCTGATCTTGAACCAAAAGAAAAACCATGAAAATCTGAAATCACCTAAGGTGCCACTTTGAATGCTCTTGAGTCTCAGAGAATAGCATTTTTTTCCACTGGGTTACTTGCGGACTAATTTTCAGTATGGATTTTTTTCAAGGCTTTATATTCTGCGTATATATTACTTGTTTTCTGACTTATCAAGGGTGAAACAGTGAATTAAAAGGACTCCTTCCGGTAAAGCTTAACGTGAAACAAATTATTTTAATAAATATTTTTACCATATCACAGAAATGATGTATTGCTGAATAAGTAGAGGAGAGGAAAGCCAAGAGCCTACGTGTGAGCCAGGCAGGTTCTGGTCTGCGTGTTTACTGGGGAGTTAAATAAAAATGACCCTGTGGTATGCCTTCTATACGAACGAGAATGTGCAAGTGAAGAGGATTTGACTGAGTGTAGACAAACTCTCTGAGAAAAACTAAGGTATTGGCTGATGAACATAGCAGAGTGATTTATTTGAAGTTTGGTGGTCTGAATAGCTCATTGTTTTAGCCTAGATTTTACTGTGGAATATTTTTTGAAGTGGCTGATAGTTTAAACTTTATGTTCTCGTAAACATCCATTCTAGGAAATCTCTTGTATGACCCTGAAGAAAGCTGGACAAGAAAATGGAATCTCTAAATCTTGGCATAGGGATTATGCTGTAATTTAATGCTCATTCAGCTAAGAGTTTGGCATCTAGTAGTCCAGTGTCACAGGGAAGCTTAGTATATGTGCTTGGATGGCGGAAGATCAAATTTTTATTCCCATTTAGATGTCTAGTCAAGAGGAAAAAAACAATCTGCAGTTTCTTAAGACTGTTGAAAGTTGGTGTGCTGTGGTGGAGTAGTGTGTGGGTCAGTCGCCTCCAAAGGAGCGCAGGCCACATACACCTGGGTTAAAGTCCCAGGTGGTGGTGGGTGAGTGGATGTGGAAAACAACTGTGTAAAACAACTAAATAAAACTAAAGATGCTTCTTCCTCCTCTCTCTTCCTGCCTGCCTGCCTACTTGCTTTCATTCCTGCCTGTTTCTTTCCTTTAAAAAACCAAAAATGTTGAAAGTAGAAAAAGCTATCTAATTTGTGAAGTTAGGGAAATGTCTTAAAATTCAAGAAAAATATACAACAGAAGTTTCTTCTAACACAAACCTGACTTCACATAGAAAAACCATGATACATAAAAGAACTACTGTATTTCCAAAAATACTTTAACCTCACCTTTTGTAAGTTTTATGCAATTTCATTTTTTTCTCTTATTTTTTAAAGAAAAGGCGCAGGCAGTAATAAAGGCGAGCAGGCAGGCAGGCAGGAAGAGAGAGGAGAAAAAAGCATCTTTATTTTTATTTAGTTGTTCACACTGGTTGCTTTCCTCCAGATCCGGGACTCAAACCCAGGGCTATGAGGCCTGGATCCTTCCGAGGTGAGGCGGTTGACGCAACTGCTGCTCCACCAGCGTGCCAGATTTCATTTTTAAACACATATTGCCATTGAAAAGAACTCTGGGGACATGCCCTGGTGGGGAAGCAGTTAGATTCACCACCTTCAGCCAAGAACAGACCCCATACATCCCAAGGACCCCGTGGTATAGGGAAGTTAACAACCAAGGTGAACAACTTAGCTACAATGAAAATAAATGCTTAAAAATAAATGCTTAAAAAACCAACAATAAAAACCTCGTGGTGCAGTTGTTTAAGACTCTAGTGTGCATATGCACCTGGGTTCCAGACCCTGAGCCGTGGTGCAAAACCAAAATGAACAACTAAAGATGTTTTTCCCTCCTTTCTTCCTTCCTTAAAATACTTCTTCCTCCTCTCTTAAAAACAAACACAAGCAAACCTTCGGAGTACGTTGCAATAAATGTTGACGTCCTTAGCAAGAATGAACTAGGACTATATATATATATATATATATATATATATATATATATATATACACATAAAATGCAAGAAGGAACTAGACTCTCGAAAGCAGAAGGTAAACCTTTCTCCTTCATCTTGCTGCCTACTGCTAATGTATCAGACCACAATTAATCTAGCAACATTTGAATCTAAACCCTAGCACAGACCACACTTCACCTTGGCTTCAGAGAAGTGGCTGATGGAACTTTTTTTTTTTTTGCAAAGACTATTATGTAATAGCCAGAGCCGCTTTCGCAAGAGAAATGGCCTTGAGCTAAATGAGGAGCGAACACCTGGCCTGGTAGGTTCACAGCTGCCTAGTACTAATTAGGGCAAAGTGTGGCGCTGTGATCTGAGTGGCGTTGGCCAGCAGCTCGCCAAGGACAGGAGTTTCTTAGAGACCCTTTTCTTTCCAGTCTGTGGGCGAGGTTAGGAATGCGAGTGCTCACCCCTAGCGCTGCAGTAAACAAGCGGAGCCTAGAGCCAGCTAGCACTCCCGGGGGCTGCCATCGCCCGTAGGGCTGCGCTCCAAGCGCCGCCTTCCCAGGTTGCTGTGACCGCTTCGAGGCTCGCCGCTCTCCTCCCTGGCCTCTGGCTTCGTCCTGCACGGACTCTTCGAGCTCAGGTGCCCCTTCTGTGGGAGCCACAGCCCCAGACCATTCCATTCCGTTAAGAGTCTAGTGGATCCAGAAATTCACTAGATCGAAGACAGCTCCTTCAAGTTGTTTTAAATAAAGTTTTCGTTATCAAAAAAAAAAAAAAAAAAAAAAGGGCAGTAGGAGGGCTATTTAGTTAGCTGACCCTCCAATGCGTGAAGGGGACTAAAGCGGAAGACAGCGAGATCTCCCGATGATTGGTTACACGAGGAGCCGCCTGGGCTGTACCATTCTTTCTTGGAGGGGGGTTAGTGAGCTCGAGAGGGTCACTACATGCTTTGGAGTACTTTTAGGGCACACGGGTGATTATTTTTCACTTCGGAGGATTTCTGCTTGGAGTCAGTGGGGATAGAAACTAGAACGCACGAAGAAGAGAAGACCCTTCGGCTTACTGCCCCATTTCTGACTCCTGCGCACCACGCAAATGATCTCCCCGTCGTCTGCGGAACCCGACGGCCTTGCGCGCGCGCTCTCGTTTTCTCGCGTACGTACGGCGCTGTGCTCCTGCAGCCAATCAGACCGCGAGGTCTCCGCGGTCGCCGGGGTTCGCGCGCACGCCGTAGAGCGGAGTGGGGGCGGGGGCCAAGGGTGAATGGAAGAGTGAGCGCGGGCGGGCGCGGAGGCGCGAGCGGCATGAATGAGAGAAACGTGCCCGGCGTGAGACGTCGTGCGCGCCCGGGATAGGGAGCCAATGGGAACCCTGGGAGGGCTCTAGACCCGACACTGAGGGCAACGGCCGCGCGCCGGCTCGAGGACGAGCGTCGCCGGACGGGAGCGCGCAGAGCAGGGCGGGCGTGGAGCGTGCGGGGGCCGCGCGCTGCCTCTCAGAGGCCGGACGGCTCTGCTGGGAGGCGGCGGCGACGACGACGACGGTGGCGGCGACGGGAACCGCGCCGGGGGTGAGTACCGCGGACGCCGACCCCTGCGGAACCGGAAGTGCTGGGCCAGTGAAGTGGGAGGGGAGAGTGACCTCTAGGGAAGGGGGACCGGGGTGGGGGGGTGATTTGAGGCCCCATTTCTCCTCGGGGCCGGGTTACCCAACTGCGGCGGGACCCGTGGGCCCCGGAAACGGACGACGAGCAGTGGCGGGGATCCACGGCCGCCGGGGCGCAGAACGGGTTAGTGCCGGCCCGCCGGGTCCGAGCTCGGGAGCCGGTCCCTCGGCGCCTGGCCGCCGCCCCTTCCGCCCCCGGACTGCCGGCTCCGCAGCCCGCTCCCGCGGCATCAGTGGGCCCTGCCGCCGCCGATCCCGTATTCTTGGTCGCTGCGGTCGCCGGCTCTGCCCCATACGGCGATTCTCCTTGCCCCAGATTCAGGTGGGACCTGGGTGCTGTTCCCCGCTTTCCTCCCGGTATTTCGAGTCCGTCGCTGCACTTTGCTGATCCTTAATTTGGCCCAAGCCTCGCTCACCCTATTACCTGTTCTCCCATCCATCCTCTTCCTCCCCACGTCTTCCTCCCCCGTGTCTTCTTCCCCAGCGGGTGCTCAGTGCTTTGAGTACTTTGTACTTTCTGCAAGTAGAGCTCGAGTGTGTTTGCCAATATTTTACCTATAGGAATCTTTTTGTGGGACGGGGAAGTAGAAAGTGGTGTTTCTTTTTTTTTTTTTTTTGCCCTCTTGGAGCAATGAAAAACACTGTAATGAGAAGAAAGAGACAAAGTTAGGAAAAGAGGTGTGGTATCAGATACATGTTAAACTCTTAAACCATTTTCTGCCTTGGATTTTTCACTTCCTGGCCAATGCCATCTTGTGTAGGTTGCTCTTACCTCGCATCCCTATCCCTGTGTCACAGTGTCCCTCTCGAGCAAATCTCTTCAGCTTGCTCAGTTTCACCCATTCTGTGAAACCCTCCTAAGATTTACAGTGATGACATGACCCTGTACTTTGCTTCCTCACCGTATAATGATAACACCATATTCAACTTCTGCTCTAGTCTTCAGCCAGTATCTTGATATGTCAGTTATTTCGTAATGATGATAAATGACAGTGTGTTCAGATTTACTATATCATACTGTCACACCACTTTATTTCAACAAGCAATACTGTGCTTTCAGTGGTCCTGCGCCCTCCCATGCGTTCACCCCTTTAGGACCTTTTATTGATGTCTTCACACCACATATTTGATACTGTTTATTGTATGTATACATTTCCTCCAGTCAGTAGATTACTCTGTGCCCAACTATGTCATAACATTCTTACACACCTTTCTCACACGGTTAGGGTTCCAGACTGCTGGCTCTGGCGAGCCACCCTCATGCTGCAGTCTCATTCCTGCTGCTCACGCTCACAGCACATCCTACTAAGACTTGGTGCATTTGTATTGTACCCAATAAATTCTTAGGTTTTTGTCATGTTCCGGCTAGTGTACATATTCTAAACATCTCAGATGCTAATCTCTTTGTTTCACAGTATTGTATCTCAGAATTTCATGGCCTTTATGACCCTGCATCACTATGGCAGTATTAGCCCCTGTGACTTTTTTCCTATTACAAAATATAATGTGAAATAATATGTGTCTAAGTGATATCCTAGGTAAAATATAAGTGATAGCCTAGGTGAAATATAAATAGTGCAATTTTCTGTCTTCTCTAATCTTTGGGGTTTTGAGGAAAAGGTTTGTTTTAATTGTACTTTCTATAAACCAAGAATTTGCTTCTCATTACTAACGAAGTTCCTTAGACCTAAACTCAGAAGGTTGGGCTTCTGGAAACAGGCTTAAATAATGATAAAATCAAGGGCTAAAGAGGATCTATCTTTTTGAGGACGAACAATTTCTCGTAATCTCTCTCTGGGTGTGTACCCATTTCTGACATTGCTGTTTGGCCCTTATAAGACTTCATCTTGAAGGTAGGCACCTTTGTCATCCAGGCAACCGGTAAGAAAGGATGTGGTAAATTCCAGGGCATTCTTAAAGTTCCTATCTGAATCTTCTGATATTTTAATCTTTGCCTTTGGTATTAAAGGAAATACTGAATTGCTTATGGAATATGACTTGTATTTTTAAATTCTAACTTAAGACACATTGTTCGGCAGATTCCACATTGTCAGCACTAGGCAAGTAGTGTGGTAGATGAGAAAGAGGGTAGAAGGGGTTTGTGTGGGCAAAGGAGCATGTGAACTCTTGGGTTCTGAACCTGACTGCTCAAGTGATTCAGTGAAATGGCCTCAGGCTCTCTTTAGCCCTTAATTTTACAAAGTGGGATAAGGGACTATGTCACCAGATAATGTGAGTTAAGTGCTTTGAGATCACTAGATGAAAAGCATCCTATAAAATCCAAAGTGCTGGTGTTCTTTTGCTACTGCCATCATCAGAAATAATTGTGACTCTTAATCATACTGGGGAAGGTAGAACATGATTGGCTTCCTAGTAGGCCAGTGTAGGAGTTCCCAATGTTGAGCTGGAGAAAAATGAACTTACAGTTAATTTGGTTTCTTATAGAGGGCATCTCACCTTTTTAATGTAAGAACTTTTCTCACCCACGTTCTTCCATGGGTTATTCCAGAAGATCAGCAATTCAACTTCTGCCTTTTCAGGGTCATAACTAAAAAGCATAGAGGGATAAGAGAAACATACTCAAAAAGGAAATGACTTACTGTCGTAAATTTGGGGTTACCTTTTTTTTTTTTTTTTTTTTATTGTCGCAGTAGATATTCTTTGTCCAAAGAGAAATCTCTTGTAGAATTACCCTTCATTGCTTCTTCATCTCAAAGGTAGGTGCCTTTGCCTTCCGTGCTGCAGGTAAGAAAGGAGTGATAAATTCCATAGCTATTGTTTGTTTTTTGATTTTGATATTTTTGATGTGTTACTGCCCATTTATGCTAGATAAGATGGTCTCCTTATAAAAGCTAGTTCCTTGATGACTTCAGTCCAGGTGAAGCCAACTTCTCTTTCTAATATGCACAGCTCTTAGAAAAGTGTTCCCATTGTCCTCATTCAGCGTCCTTTCCCACGTATATGTAAGTGAAGTAGAAAATAACCTTTCTTTCAAAGGCACTTTTTAACAGAACAACCTGCAGGATTTTAGCCTTGATGTTCTTAAGCATGGCCCTGAAAGAAGTTCTCTGATAAAGTTACTTTGTTTTTTTCCCCAGGTGAGACATTGTAACCTGGCTGAACTCTGTATCCAGAAAACCCAAGATTGAAGAGAGATCAGAGACATTGACTTAACCTGGAAGCAGGCACCTCGTTGGAACTTTGCTTTCATCTACAGTAACCTTTTCAAAAGTATCATCGAGTGGAATTGAGTTCCTCATCTTACTTTGCTTATTGGGAAGAACATGGCTTCAGGGATTTTGCGTTTCCCTTTAGTTTTGCATGAACTCTATAGGAGACGGAACCCTTAAAGGGCTTGGGAAGAACAAGAAGAGATTGAAGACAGACACACTTGTGCTCTCTCTCTGTTTTCCTTCCCCCTTCAAAGAACAGGATTTTACAACTCAACCTAATAACAGCTGCTGCCCAGCTTTAGCCATCAAGAGAAAAGAAATAAAAATTGAACCACCATTGCCAGACTACAAGCTCTGAAGTCAAAGGTGTGGGGAGTGGTGGCATTGAGAAAACTGCCGAAAAACAAGGACTACCATAAAAAACAGCTTCTCTTTAAAGCTGGGAAAGGCCCCAGGTTCCTTCTTGGATTGAAATAGGAACACAGGGCGCACCTGTTTTAGGTGCAGCTCACATTTGGTGGAAGTGTGGTAGTGTATTCAAGTGTCTCCTCAGAAGAAGTGTTCCTTGCCTGAAGTGTTCTGCCCTACCCTGATACTTTCCTTTTTTCCTTCTGAAGATTTGCCTCCATCCATGAGCTATTCCTCAAACTCTCTGACTGCCCATGGTACCCACCTGCAGCCATTTGCATGTGTACAGCCTACTGTTGGTCTCCAGTTTTTAAACTGTACAAGTTGTGTTTCCTGATCTCTCCCTCTGCCTCGTCCTGGGAGGTGGTTATTCATCATTTGGAATCACCTTTCCCCCTCCCATGTGTTTTCCTTCATTTTCGAGCTTTTGACCTTTGGTTTTATTTGGGAGGGGGAAGGGTGATCATTTAAAATTTTCCTTGGTTTCTGTCTGTACTTTTCTCTCCATTGTTTCCCTCATCCCATTTTCTTGTCTGTTCTGCCGCGGTGTGGGCCTGGGCTATGCGGCAGGGCAGATCTCCCATCAGAGCTCCAACATGCCCGCAGAGTCTGGAAAGAGATTCAAACCCAGCAAGTATGTTCCGGTCTCAGCAGCCGCCATCTTCTTAGTGGGAGCCACGACGCTCTTCTTTGCCTTTACGTGAGTTTTCTCTTTGGTTTTTAAATCGATGGGGACTGGGACACTCCATAGGGAGCGAAGGAGTATTTTTTTCTCTTGTGTTTGCTAGTTATTTACAAGCCAAGTACTTAGGCTTGAGGTAAATTTGAATCTCAGAGATGTTAGAAGAGTGAGAAAAAAAACCTGTCCTCGCAACCTCTATATGTTCTTCCCCTGTTGAATCCTCTACCTTTGGAATCGTAGCTGTCTTCATAGTTTCATACCCAGCTCTGTCCTTAGGTGATCCTGAACTAGGAGGGAGGTGAAGAAACCACCAGAGGGGCTAGGCGCAGGTTCCACAGTCGGTTCTATGAAAGAAAGAACTAGATTAGATGAAAGGCTTTTCAAATAATGATGACTTTCCCCTAGGACAGATGAAGTTTAGATTTGAGATCATGGAACTGAGAGTACTGGGGAATTTCAGTTGATTTAGAAGATACACTAGTGAGGCAGTTTGACTTTCAGTGGTTCTTAAAGGGTTTGCTCTGCCCTGAAGAGCCAGGCTGTGGAGTGAAGGCTGCTGGGAAAGGGGACAGGTTTTATTTGGGAAGAGAGGCTTAGAAGACTTCATGCTGGAGGGAGTGGTGGTCATTTCCCCATTCCCTGGTCCTATTAGGAAAGGGAGATTGTACTGAAAGATTTCCCACTTCAGATACTCAGGCTTTGTTTATTGGTCTGTTGCTGGAAGAAGCGGAGTGATTTGTCCTCCTCCTTTCCTCCGGTGTCTTAGCTTTCGACCACCTGACAAGCATCTTTGTTACCTGTGTGCGTGCACCGGGTTTCTGAGCCTTAAACTGTTGAGTCATTGAGTTAGTGTTCTAGTTGCGCCTCTTGGAACAATCAACATGCTGGATTTTCTGGAGAGTTCACTTTGCTGTCATTCAGCCTCAAACCTCATTGTGAGGTGTTTGGAGCAATGTGAAGTTGCAGGAAAAGGAAGATAACGAATTGAAGTGATAGAGAATAAAAGCAGTTTGAATCACCAAAGATGAAGTTAAAATGACTGCAGTGACTGGGCAGTGACTATTCTGGGGAGAAATACAGATCAGAAATTAAATCTGAGAGAAGAGAGAAGGAGCCCCCCCACCCCCCCAAATTGAACTTCAGATGTCAAAAGAAATTCTTAAAAATGTGGATCATTTGGTCAAGAGTCAGCAGAGTGATAGTGATGTTTTCCTATTTAGTTTTTAAATAAGGAAAGAAAGGATTCAGTTTTCTAAGGTATGAGCCATCCTCTTTCTTAACTTTTCCTCTGACGAGTGGAAGTCAGATTGTTTGACTCCCTGCTCTCCAGCCTGAGCTTGCCTCCTGAATCCCTCAGATCTAGAGTAACCTTACTGCTCTATCTGATTTTTGTTTCAAATACAGATGTTTGTTTTGTTTAAGCCCAGTATCTTCATTTTTCTGTCCTGCATGCATTTTCCACCATAAGGAAGAATGAGCCTTCAAAGTCAGACCTGTTTTGGTTTTTGTTCTTGTGGCCAGTAAGTAGAAACAACATCTTAACCGCATGTGTTCTTGAGATAGGACTGCAGAATCCTTATTCTTAACTTGCCAGTCTGGAACCAGTGAAGTGCTTGGCTGGTTATACTAGTTTCCCCACAAATAGTCGTTCTGACATAGACATTTTCTAACTGATAGTTGAAGCTGTTTAACCTACTTTCCCATTCCCTGGTGCCAGAAAAGTAGAGGACCTCCTTATTCCATGGTCTCTCATCCCCAGGAAAAAGAATTATGGAAGAAAATGTTGACTCAATTTTGAATTACTGCCTTGCATCCAAAGTTAGAAGAGCCTTAAGTCATAGCTAGTTTCACCTGGTAGTTTCCTGACAGTCATTTTTCTGGGCCCTTTTTTCCTTCCTAGGGTCTCCCCTGCCCCCCATGTGAACATATAAACACCCTGTTTCTCATTCTGCCACCTAGCTCTAGATGCCTCTGAAATTCTCGTGTCTTCCTACCTACCTGGCCATAGTAGTTCTTCTACATGCAGCTATCTGGGCTGAGGTGCCACTCTTCTCAAAAATGTTTCTCCTACGAGTCTGTCCCCTTTGAGGTTTAATTCCCTGGAGAGCCCCCTGTTTAAAACCGCGTGCAACCGAAAAAAGAGAATTCATGGTTTCAGATAGACAGGAGGAAGCTAATCTTTGAATCAGCTCATATTTGGGATCTTAAAGCTTTAACTACTCTGTCATCTTCCTGTTGTCTTCACTAGGCCATAGCTCTCTGTTCTTACAGTGGGATAAGCCCCGGGTGAGAATTACTTGGGACCTAGAGGACTGGGAGTTAAGAGGAAGAGTCCCTTTCAGCTGGCAGACATAATTAGTGGAGGCATATAGACTTCAAGTCATTAGGAACAGTTTGCCCTTCATGTTTCTTTATCAAGTAGGGAAAGCTGTGAGCAGAAATGACGAGTTGGCTTTGATATTAAAAAAATGGTGACCTTCTGCCCCAGAGAAACTTGAATAGAACAGTGAGAACTTCCCCTTAAATCCCTTTTATTTGCTTCATTTGTGTAGTACTAAAATGAAGCCAGGAGAGTTATTGGGGATCCTGTCTTATTTTTCCACTTTACTACTTGGGAAGGAGAGTATCTGCTAAGGTAGCCTGCATTTAAGATACTGGCCCTGGATCCTCCTCTTAGTTTTGTTTCCTTTTGTGGTTGGCATGGGGGCAGTAGTAGGTAAAAGGAATAAGCATCATTTGAGGGTCAGGAGACTGAATTTGGTAAGATCTGTTAACTTTAGTGAACTTGCTTCTTCCTCTGTATAATGAGGAAATTGACCTAGAGCAGTTTATTTTAAGCAGCATGACCCCTTTTTCAAATTAGATTTTTTGTGGAACCCCGGTATATTAAACCTGAGTTGGGCTGCTCTGGTTCGAATACAACCGGTGTGTAGTGGCCCAGCTACTTGGGGTTTCCGCTCTGCCTTCCTGGGGACCCCTAAGACGTTAGAGCCCCTACGGTAATGCCATTCGGAATCACTGAATTGTATTATCTCTAGTTTCCTTGATCTCTGCGTTACTTAAGTCAGCCAGTGTCTCGTTTTGTCTTTCTAAAGTTGACGGGGGCATGGGGGTAAGATCTCTGCTGCAGATGATCCTCTGTGGGATCTATGGGGAAGATAAGCCAGGGTTGTCCAGAAATCTGATGGTCTTTCCAGCCCCCTGTCTATTACAGGACTTTCTTCCTTTCAGTTTCTTCTGCCTTTGACCCCTCCCAGCCCACTTTTACCTACAGAGAGCTGGGTAACCTTAGTGACTGTCCCTTTGGCCCTATTTTTTTTCAAGCAGGAATGAAGGCAAGCAGAGGCAGGCCGGCGGGCAGGCAGGCAGAGAGAGGAGGAAGAAACACTTCTATTTCGTAGTTCATGTGGTTGATTCCTGCGGCGCTGGGATCCTTGGGATGTGCTTGGACTGTGCCAGCGGAAGGGGGCTATCCAAATTGCTACTCCACCAGGGCACGCCCCTCGGGTCCTTTTTTTTTCCGTGAGTCAGATTGTTAGCACCTGATTTGAGTGGAAACAGCAGCATAATTTAGGGCATTCCTTGAGCAGCGGTTCTTCCTTTTTCTTCCCGTGTGTTTTTCTCATCCAGGAATAAGTGCCCAGGTCCTATATCTCGCACTCAATTCCTTGAAAGTCTGGTTGACGGAGGCAGTGCAGACCAAGTGTTCTGAGAGAAATGTACTTGTGGAAGGGGACAGATAGTTGTAGCAAAGGATCATGACGTTCCCTAGGGGCAGGGGCGGGCTATCATTCCCGCCTGGCCTGGTCAGCAAGGGACAGCGGTCACACACTCAGACTGCTTGGCATGGGTGGAATGTGTGTGCCTGTTCTTCAGCAGCTCAGTGCCTCTGCTTGAAGTGTTCCTCAGTCTCTAGTACCTCAGATGAAGGAAGTGCAATTGAGGATGAGGGTGGAGTTGGAATGATAATTGATGATGATGATGAAGTTAATGATGTGTGTGTGTGTGTGTGTGTGTGTGTGTGTGTGTGTGTGTGTGTGTGTCTTCTAGCCAATGAACTCAGTATCAAGCCAGCTTATTTAAAAGGAATTTCAGGTTATTTTTCAAACATCCTCGCCTTCATTGTCTTCTTGTAATAAGCTCTGAGAGTTTTCCTTATAGCAGTGCATTGATCAAGACAAGATTAGAATCCCAAATTTCTACTTTATTTTTCTTAGCAGGAACTTGACTTTTTTTTTTTTTTTAATCCTAGAAAGTGTTAAGCGGGGCTAGGAAACAGGTTTCCAGGAGTGGGGAAGTTGAAACCCACTCTCCCAATTTAATTTGGCTTGGAAAGCTGTGCTGAATGGGCGGGCAAGGAACCTGTTCTTCCTGGTATGATACAGGTCTAGGAGTCTCATCCGTGAGTCAGACACCCTTCTGGGCCACAGCCACTCCCTGTGCTTCTAGAGCTCTATGATTATTGCCATAGGCTGAGAACAAGCCTCGACAACCCCTTTCCTTAGCTCAGGCCTCAGCTTCTTCCATCAAAGACAGCAGATTTAGACAGGCCACTTGGGGCGGCCGCCTAGAAATCTGGCAAAGTGCTGTAGGAAGGCAGGCAGTACATGGGATGTGGCAGGATCAGGTTCTGCTCACACATGCTCTCCTTGGTGGGGTGTTCTCACAGCTGAAGCGCTGAGGTTGGAAGCAGTGGATCTTTGATTTGACTCTAGGAACAAATACTGCCTGTGAAGTAAGGTTATTTGCATCATTCCTAGATACTACCACTGTGGGGACGGGCTTTATTTTTGGCAACAGAAATTGGAACTCAGTTCCAGATTCCACACGTCATCTGGGTTGGGTTGATATCAAGGAGGTTGTATGGGTGAAGTTCTTCATCTAGGGCTAGGCGCTTGGCAGGATACCCAAGAAATTGAATGATTAAATGCAGAAACTGAAAAAAAAAAAAAAAATGAGGTCAGAAAGATTGACATGGCTATGAGGGGGCTGGTAACTCACTCTCATTCACCTTAGTTTCCCTCACGGCTAAAGTTACCCTTATTTTTCCAGAAACTTGAGGGGCCATAGTGTCCAATTCTGAGAGTGAGACTTAAAATCATGGGCATCTCAGTGTTTAAAGTATTTAATTTCTTTTCCTTCTAATTATCTTCCCAGGCCGTAGGAGTCAAGTGAGTCACCCTTTCTCCTCTTCCCCAGGCGGAAATTGAAGTGACAGCTAAGTACTAGGGAGTGGCTCAGACCTGGATGACTGGTTTTCAGTTTCTCTCCCTCCCTCCTGAGATGCCTAGGAGATCTGGCTTTGGGTGGGGCTGTGTAAGGACTCTTCCTTTTAGTTTGTATTCTGCTCCAACCGGCAAGGTGAGGGGCATCTTTTTTGAACCAGGCTGCCCTCAGAGGAAGAACCTTCCCTAGGAGACTGCTAGAATAGAACAGAACTGCGACAGCCCATGTTGAAATCGGCCTTCACTCTAGCGTCGTTAATTTCTCTCCCAATTATGTATGGGCCCATCAAGAGAAGCAAGAGTTAATTGATATTTACTGTCTAAAAAACCTAGCATGTGATAAATATTTACTTAAAATTCATTTTAATGAATGGCTAAGTGGAATTTGAATAAATAGATGGTGGTGGTAAAGACTTGTGAGATGCTTTGTGACAGTCGTTTTTGTCTCATCGTTAGTTTATTCATATCTCATTAAAGAGCTCTGTTCCTCTAAACTGTCTTGAATCACTATTCAGGGTTGTTTTTGGTTTTGATGGAGACAGAGCTCCTCTCAAAGAATCCAGGACTACTGCGGATTAATTCTCCAGACTCATCTGCTGTCTTGTTCTCCTGGCCCCTTCTCCTTCAATAAACTTTTCCTTCTGACTGGTGCAGATAAAGGGGACAAGGAGAGAGGCTGTCCTAATTCTGGTGATTAAGTTCTCAACCACAAAGCAGATTAGGGTATTTAGTCACTGTCTTATAATGGGTCGTTCTTCCTGGACTGAGACAGAAGAGGGGGTTTCATACTGCTGACAGTGAGCAGCACATCTGATGTTCTTCTGCAACTTTCAGCAACCAAGAAATAGTCAGAGAAAGGAAGAGCTCTTGAAGACTCTTATTATAAAAGAAACTGATGAGGGCACCCTTTTATTGGGTCAGAGTAGTCTGCCATATATCTCTTGATTTGAACTCAACTCAAGGTATACTGAATATGTTTGCCCAGTTTCTTTCTCTTACAGGATTTAGGACTGCTTTGGTCTGTTAGCTTCTTTTTCTTTTTTTTCTCCCACTCTTCCACTTCATTTATTGACCTCAAGGGGATCTAGTTCTGTATCTTGATATCCATCCTTGTGTGTGTGTTTCCCCACCTTGAAAACTAGGTTTTCCTTGAATAAAACTTTCAAGTCTGTCTGATGCAGTAAAGAAACTTTAGGCCATTGAAAGTGATTCAAAGCCAGCTGAGAAAAGAAAAGGAGAACCAGACAGACAGGTGGTGTCCCCTGCTTGGGGCCAATATGCAGGTCAGTGGGGCATGGCTGAGATCCAGAAGCCTCAGGCTGCTCAGAGATGGGAATGCAGCTGGTGTCAGTTACATACTCAGGCTCTTATGCCTGGTTAAAATGGAGAGGAAAGATTCTAAAATGTAGAAAGATCCATAGGGGAGGAGACAATGACCTCAGTGCAGTGTAGTAGGAGAGGTTATGAGTCTTGTACCTTGATCAGAAATGAGCATTTTTGTGGAAAACTAGACCCACTTGTTGAGAAAGACAAATAATTTGAGACAGCAAAGGTGAACCACAAGATTTATATATATAGGGATGGGGTGTAAATATTTATGGCCTTTCAATGCTTGGTGTCCAAAGTATTAGAAGTGGCCCCTCATTGTCTTCATTGTCTGCGCAGCTGTCCCGGACTCAGCCTCTATGTGTCACCTGCAGTGCCCATCTACAATGCGATTGTCTTTCTCTTCGTGCTGGCCAACTTCAGCATGGCCACCTTCATGGACCCAGGGATTTTCCCTCGAGGTAAGACTCCTGTCCGCTCTCGGCAGCTCCTTACTACCTTTGAAAAAGAATGATTTGGGGGTCACGTATTTGGTCCTGGGCCTTAGAGGTTCCAGAGTTTGGCATACTTTTATGAAAAGCAGATCAGGGTCTTCAGGGATTTATGTCATGATTGCCAGCCATGTGATTCATTTTGGGTTAACTCTTTGATATTTAGTTACTTATTGAGCAGAAATTTATTTTGAGCTTATAGGTTGGGCATCCTCTCTAGGTACTGTCATTATGATACACACCTTCATGGAAGCATGAAGAAAGTTCTATGAGAACATAGGAAAGAGTGCACTGGTGAATTACTGCTAACGGTAGATAGGAAAGTTTCACCAAGTTGAAGATGGACTTTCCATCCGTGTGGTATTCTAGCCAGAGTAAGTGGGCTATGCAGAGGCTTGAGGCTGTGAAATACTGAACTCATTGGGGTGGAAGAAGGAGTGCATGGAGGAACCAAAGGGTAGGAGATAGATCTAGAACTAAATTGCGGAAGACTATATATTAAATATGAAATGGATTATACTTCTTCCTTTAGACAATAAGAAGTCTTTAATTGGAGGAATTAGACCCAAATTTCCTTTTACAAAAATACCTTTAAGAATGTGTAGATACCTTTTAGGAGGCTAGAGCAATAATATAAGCCAGAAGAGAACTTGAATTCAAGACCGGATTTACAGATTTTTCAGAAATAGACTGGACAGAGTTTTTCATGACCAGTTGCTTATTGGAGAAAAGCGAGAGGGAAGGAATTGTCTGGGGGTGTTCCTTGGGCTTTTTATGACTTGTACCTTAGCTGGTTGAGCCTCAGGGATGCTGACTTAGAAACCAAGAGATGAATTATAGGAATGTTAAACAGGTTTGAAAGGAAAACAGCATTTTAGACATGCTGAATTTGAGATGCTTGTGGGTCATCCAAGTAGAATTATTAGGTATTTATTCATCTACTAAACGGATGACATGGTGATGGGCATTTGGGATAAATTTTTGTTTTAAAGGAAAAGTGCAGGCAGGGATGAAGTAGGTAGGCAGGCAGGAAATGAGAGGAGGAAGCATTTAAAAAAATTTTTAATTCATCTTGGTTGTTTCCCCTGGCCCCGCCTCTTGAATCTGTGTCCTGGGGATGTACGTGAACTATGTCTGGTAGCTTTAGCCACTAGGCCACCAGGGCATGTGGGATAATTTGTTTTAAAAGTTCTTTGCTTTCAAATAGCTTGATCCAGAAGGGGGTGATAGAGAAGATAATTATTATAAGAGTAATTAATGAAGTAGAGTATTTTAAGAAGAGAAAACTGACTTTTGGTATATGATAGTGTGGAAGGATCAGAAATTTCAAAATAGATAACATGAACGTTTTTCCTTCAAAAGGAAAATCTGTTTTTAAAAAAGCAGGTATTTTCATAAGCAGTGAATATTCATTATGTAAAAAAATACCAAAAAAACCCCAAAATACACCTAATAATTCCACAGCCTCGTAATAACTGTAATATTTACGTACCTCATATCTGTAGGGTATGTTGTTTGTATTTTCTTTCTTTTTTTTGAAGGAAAGGTGCAGGCAGGAATGAAGGTGAGTAGGCTTGCAGGCAGGAAGAGAGAGGAGGAAGAAGGAAGAAGCATTTTATTTTGTCTTTATTCACAGTTTCCCCTGGACCTGGGGGGAACCCAGGGGTATGTGACCTGTACTCTTTTTGAGGCAATTGACCTAACTACTAATCCCTCACAGTGTGCCTTATTGCTATTTTTTGGATTTATTTTTATTATTCTGAATCTTTGTTTCTGCAGCTTTTTAAAAATTTGATATTTATTGAGGTAGCTTTGAGCTACAAAAATATAAAACTTTTATTTTTATTATTCTGAATCTTTGTTTCTGCAGCTTTTTAAAAATTTGATATTTATTGAGGTAGCTTTGATCTACAAAAATATAAAACTTTGTGCAGGTTCACCATTCCTCAAATATATGACAACATACCCTGCCCACCACCAAATTACCTAAAGTCCATTGGACACCCCACCCTCCTTCCCCACTGTAACCTCTATTCTCTCCTTAATATCCGTGGTTTGCTTTTGTTTAGTCTGTTCCTTTGCTTTGTTTCTATGTGTTCCACGTATGAGTGATACCATCCAATATTTCTTTCTCATTCTGATTGATTTCACTTGGCATAATCCTCTCCAGTTCCATCCATTTTTTTTAGAACTGTGTAGCGTTCCATTGTGTGTATGTACCACGTATTCTTTATCCATTCATCTGACCACAGGCACTTACATAGATTCCAATTCTTGACTATTATAAATAATGCTGTAGTAAATTGGGCAGGGGCAGGGGGGCAGACACACATGTATCTGCCTGTTTTTGTGTTTTGGGAGTTAAATACCCAGAAGTGGAGTCATGGGATCATATGGGATTTCCATTCTCAGGGTTTTTTTTTTTTTGGTAGAATCTCCATACTACTTTCCATAGGATTGCTCCAATTTCCACTCTCAGCCGTGTGAAAATATTCCTTTTCTCCACATCCTCACCAGTATTTGTTGTTTCCTTTCCTCATTTTTGGGTAATAATCAATCTCACAGGTCTAAGTTGATACTGCATTGTTTTGATTTGCTTTTCCCTGATAACAAATGAGGAAGATACAGTTCTTTATCCTGTTTTTTTTTCCACTTAATTTATATTGTAAGCATTTTCTTAGCAGTGAAATTTGACAGCTTAATTTTTTTTTTTCTTTAAAGGAAAGGTGCAGGCAGGAATGAAAGTGAGTGGGCAGGCAGGCAGGAGGAGAGAGGAGGAAGAAACAGTTATTTAGTTGTTAATCTTGGTTGTTTATCCCAAACCCCAGTCTTGAACATGGGTCCTTGGGATGTGTGTGGACTGCACCCAACCACTAATCGACCAGGGTGCGCCAAAAACTTAATTTTTAATCTCTACATCATTAATTTTTTCTATACATATTTTTTTCTAGGTTAATAATTAAAAATTATTATTTTTACTTGCATGCTGTAGGTGAGAAGGCAAATTATGTTTTTTATGCTTTGAAATGGGAACACCTTTTGGGCAAGGGGTTTGTGCACGAAAATGTTAATTCTTTTGTAAATTGCTGTAGTTTAGTCGTGTACTTGTAGGTATCGAGCTGTTATGCAAATTCATTAGATGTGTGCTTTGAGATATAAAATTACCCATTTCTTTGCAAGTATATCAATAATCTAAGAATATCGCATACCCCTGTCAGAGCCAGCTCTGATTCGTATCTCGTGACCCTCATTTCCCCATGTAGAATAAATTGCTTCCTCGTCTCTGTTCCGTGTTGTATGTAGAGGTGATCTCTAGTTTCGTTCATCCATTAGACTGAATTCTTCAAAGGCAGAGGCCTTAAAAAATAAATATGAAAAGTGCAGGCAGGAATGAAGGTGAGCAGGCAGGCAGGAAGAAAGAGGAGAAAGAAGCACTTATTTTATTAGTTATTCATCTTGTTTCCCATGCAAGACGTGAACCTGGGATGTATGTGGAGATGGCAGACCAAACTGCTCTACCACCAGGACACGCCAAGACCATATTTTAAATATCACTCCTCTCTAGTGTCGAGTTCTGTTCTGGTGTCATCATTTTTAATTGACCTTTTCCCTTTCTACAGCTGAGGAAGATGAAGACAAGGAAGATGACTTCCGAGCTCCCCTTTACAAAACAGTGGAGATCAAGGGCATCCAGGTGCGCATGAAATGGTGTGCCACCTGCCGATTCTACCGTCCTCCTCGATGTTCCCACTGCAGTGTCTGTGACAATTGTGTGGAGGTAAGAACCCGAGTGTGGTAAGCCTTGATGCTTAACGTATGTTAGCTTCTTTCTACCCATGCACTAAGAATTCAATCCTGTGGATTTTTTTGGCCTTGACTGAAATACAGTCCTGGCTAACTTCCTGGGCAGAAAATGTTAGCAGTGATGTACTTATGAAAACTAGAGGCTTTTTTCTTGCCCCCCCCCTTCAAAAAGAGGAAGGAAGGGAGGGGAGGAAGAAGCACTTTTATTTTTTAAATAATTTTGGTTGTTCTCCTCCTCCCCGCGTCATAAACCTGGGTCCTTGGGCTTTATTTGTTCTGTGCCACCAGGTTGTGTCTGATATTCTGTTCAGGAGGGACCCCATGTGGGCATGGGCTTCCCAGCACAAAGATCCCTAGCTTGCCAGCCTTCCATTCCTTGCCTCCTCTTTTTAGTTATTTGTCCTTCCTGACTTTGTGTTATATCTGTATCATGCTGTTGTATTCCAATCTTATATTTCTCTTTTTGCTTCCCCTTCTACATCCCTTGACTTTCATTTTTAATTCTTCTTTCCAGTTCATTTTTACTTAACTAGAAGCAGTTGCCTGCCAGTTTTTCTTTCCAAGCCTCTTAGAATCTTGATTGATTGCTTTAGAAGCACTTTATTTCTATTTCACTTGTTCACACTGGGTGTTTCCCTCCCCTGGACCTGGGACTCAAATCCAGGGGTATGTGGCTAGTGTCCTTTGGAGGCGATTGACCTAACTGCTACTTCACCAGGGTGCACCAATTTATTCTTTTTAAAGGAAAGGTGCAGGCAGGCAGGCAGACAGGAAGAGAGAGGAGGCAGAAGCGCTCCGTTTTATTCAGTTGTTCATCATTGGTTGTTTCCCCAGTCCTGGATCTTGAACCTGGGACCTTGGGATGCATTGGACTGCACCTAGTTTAAACCTCTGGGCCACCAAGGCGTGACTATTTTTTATTTTTTTGAGAAGTAACAGGAGAAACATTTTTTTCAAAGTTTTTTTTTTTTTTTTTTTAAGGAAAGACAGGAATGTAGGTGAGCAGAGGCAGGCAGAAAAGAAGAGAGGAGAAGCATTTTATTTATTTTATTCAGTTATTCATTATTGGTTGTTTTCCCCAGCCCAGGGATATGCCTGGTTTAAACTGCTAGGTCACCAGGGTGCACTGAATTTTGATGATTTTGCAAAGCTTCTGACATTTGTCCCTTTGAGAATTCCTTGGTCACCGTAGGTTAAACTTGGAGAGATAATTTTGGCCTTTGATAAACCTTTGAAGCTCTTCTTTACACATTGACAGAGCAAGATAAGCTGCATGAGCCTGTATTTAATTTTATAGCTAAATGGTGAACATGATCACAAATTACTAAAAGCAACTTAAGTTCTACTATTTGTTCCTCTTGACAGAAGTGATCTAGTGCTGTAGTAAAGATGCCTTTCACTCTTATCTCTTTTTCCTTTTGCCCCTAGGAGTTTGATCATCACTGCCCCTGGGTGAACAATTGCATTGGCCGTCGGAACTACCGTTATTTCTTCCTCTTCCTCCTTTCTCTGACAGCACACATTATGGGTGTGTTTGGCTTTGGCCTCCTTTACGTCCTCTACCACATAGAGGAACTCTCAGGGGTGCGCACAGCTGTCACGTATCCTTCCAGGTTGCAACAGTGGAGGCGGGAGAATGCAGAACATTGAGCGCTGTGGTGGGGGCAGAAGGGAAAAGGACTGCAGTAGGGATTGGGAGAGTGACATCACACTCTGTTCTCCTTGACTGTGTGGCTTCAGAATGGCAGTGATGTGTGTGGCTGGCTTGTTCTTCATCCCCGTAGCCGGCCTCACAGGGTTCCACGTGGTGCTGGTGGCAAGGGGACGCACAACTAATGAACAGGTATGTGGGGAGCGATGGGGGACCCTGAAAAGTGGCCATGTCTTTCAGGCCTCTGATTGTATGTAGTGTAGTACTTCTGTAAATGCTGATTCATGAATATATGTATTTTAAAATATATTTCATAGCCTTTTTTTTTTTTTTTTTAAGGCAAGATACAAGCAGGAATGAAGGCAAGAGGGCAGACAGGCAGGAAGAGAGAGGAGGAAGAAGCACTTACTTTGTGTCCATTTTAGTTATTCACACTGATTTCCCCACCAGACTGGGACTTGAACCCAGGACTATGTGGCTTGTGTCCCTGAGAGTCAGTTGACCCAACCGCTGCTCCAACAGGTCACGTCGTAATGAATGTTCTCGATGAGATGTCCAGGTTCTTCTTGTAAGCACAACAACAGAGGCCATTTTTCGGTTAAGAAACATTTGTAGAATATATACAGAGCACTTTAGGGTCTGGGCTGATAGAAACAGTCCAAGGCCTGCTTCAGCCCTTAAGAAACTTATGGTGCTGCTTAAAGGAAAACTGTTGTTTTCATACACATAGTAGTATCTGACATTATTTGCTTACTCTTATGTATATTATCTTAGATTTCAATATTTAGAGAATGATTTGTCCCCATTTTACATTTAGGACCAGGTAGCTGCGTGATGGGCCCAGGATTTAAAATAAGGACCCTGACTGTAGAATTGCCTTTTCTTTTTCTTTTTTTTTTTTTGTTTTTTAAAGGAAAGGTGCAGGCAGTAATGAAGGTGAGCAGGCAGGTAGGCAGGAAGAGAGAGGAGGAAGACACATTTTGTTTATTTAGTTCATACTGGCACTTCTACCCCCCTACCCACCGCCCCCTGGCATTGGACTTGAATCCAGGGGTATGTGGCCTGTGTCCTTCAGAGGTGATTACCTAACTGCTGCTCCACCAGGGCATGCCAGAATTCTCATTCTTAACCATCAGAAGTGGACATTTCTTGGTGGTAGAACTGTATGACTCATTTTTGTATTTCCCGCATAGTGGATGCACAATACTTTGTCCTTGACTTGTGTTTTGGCCTTTGGAGGTCAAAGTCCCATCCTGAGTGAATCGCTCCTATTTTCCTCTTTCTAGGTTACGGGTAAATTCCGGGGAGGTGTGAACCCCTTCACCAATGGCTGCTGTAACAATGTCAGCCGTGTACTCTGCAGTTCCCCGGCACCCAGGTACACCTACCCTTTTGGTCTTGTGTTCACCCTTGTTCAAAACTTTGGTCTTCATTGGGCTTGTTCTGGTTATGGAGGGCGGTCTGGTCTTCTGGTATAGGGGGCGCCTTTTAGGAAGGGTTCTCTTGGAATGGGAAATGCCTGCAAGGGAGAGACATGTCGTTTCTAGTGGGCCCTGTGAGTTCATTTGATTGCAGGTATTGTTACTCTGGGAGAGGTGAGGATGAGATTTACTCCAGAGCGCCGTGAACTAGCATCTGCCCAGAGGCTTTTCTTGCTGCATTTTTCATGGCGCCACGGCAATCAGTTCAATGCTGACCTTTTCACTGGCCTGCTGGCACTGACTTGTGTTTGTGAAAATGCTGTCTCTATGCAAAGTTGGCAACCAATAGGTGCTTTTGAATGAATGAATGAATGCAAGCTCTCTCACTCTTGACACTCAGGTATTTGGGGAGACCAAAGAAAGAAAAGACAATTGTTATCAGACCTCCCTTCCTCCGACCAGAAGTGTCAGATGGGCAGATAACTGTGAAAATCATGGACAATGGCATCCAGGGAGAGCTGAGGAGAACTAAGGTGAGGAGTTCAGGGAAGCAAAGCTAACTGGGTAACTTTGGGAATCTCATCCATGATGAAGAGCTGGACACCTGATTTTAGCTTATGTGTCTTACTATTTATCACTCTGTTTTGTATTAAAATTACTTAAATACATATCTTCTTTTTTCTAGTAGATTGTAAAGTCACTGACAGTAGAAATCCTGTGCATTTATTTCCATGTCTTCCTAGGACTTAACACAGCGGCTTACAGGTGATAGGAGCTCAGCAAATTGTTTTTGGTGGAAGTGAACAAATAAGTGACAGAGTTAAATCCATGCTGAAATCATTTTCTTTATCCAATAATATCCCCAACTGACTCCTGTCCCTCTCTTTCTAGTCCCATTTTAGAAATCATATAACTGACTCATTAGTACCCCTCATAAACCAGCTTTAATGCTTTGAGTTGTCCTAATGCTCAGTTTTCCAAATCTGGTTTTCCCTCATTTATCCAGTCCAAGGGAAGCCTGGAGATAACCGAGAGCCAGTCTGCAGATGCGGAGCCTCCGCCCCCTCCTAAGCCAGACCTGAGCCGTTACACCGGGCTACGATCACACCTCGGCCTGGCTACTAACGAGGGTAAGGGCAGCGGCAGCAGCTAACGAGGAGGTTACTTGGGAGCTGTGCGGATGACAGAGGCAGGGGCTGGGAGGTAATGCTCCTGGCTGAGAATACTCAACAGCTGGCACTTGAGCCATTTCTAAGGATAGCTGAAAGGGGATGCCACTTAGCTTTTGGCAGAATTGGACTTCGGGGTGGTATGTGGTAGTGAATGGTCAACCTCTAGACAAGACCAGAGAACATCCTGGAACCCATCTGGTGCATTCTCTTACTCTGAGTTCTGGGCTGGTATGAGTCTTTAGTTTTGGTTTCAGCAAGATTATGTTCCTAGGACTTTGTTTTCACCAGGTATATCTGTTCTCACCTCTGTACCTTAAGGAACTCTAGCCAGGTAAAGACAACAGCTTGTAAAGTGGTACCCCCTGGGCCTTTCCCCCTGCAGATAGCAGCCTCTTGGGCAAGGACAGCCCCCCCACACCTACCATGTACAAGTATCGGCCGGGATACAGCAGCCGCAGCACGCCAGCCGCCATGCCTCATTCTTCCAGTGCGAAGGTACTCAGTGCTCTCCAAAAGTTGGCTCAGAATGTTTGCCAGCTGCTCTGAGAAAAAGAAGATTGGGGGAAGGAAAGGAAAGGGCAGGGGGAAGAGAAGAAAACCAAAGGCATTGTACTAACTCTGCATTGGTGACGAATTTCTTTCGTGGTGTGTTCGTTGAAGAGGGACAGTGTAGCATGATAGAGAGCAGCACCGATTGCACTGTCAGATCTGAGTTCAAAACACAGCTCTGTCATCATGGGCAAGTTGCTTACTCTTTCTAAGTCTCATTTTCTACAAGGAAATATGTGTTCCAACACATAGATTTGCAAGGTTAAGCAAGATGGAATGCATGAAAAATTCTAAACATACTGCTGGCACATGGAGTTCAGTTGACTTCTCAGGCTCTGGAGTTTAGAATCTGTCGCAAGAGGAAGAGAGCACTAAGATCTTGCTTTGCTTTCTCCCTCAGTTGAGTCGTGGCGACAGCCTGAAGGAGCCAACTTCAATTGCAGAGAGCAGCCGTCATCCCAGCTACCGCTCAGAGCCCAGCTTGGAGCCAGAGAGCTTTCGTTCTCCCACCTTCGGCAAAAGTTTTCACTTCGATCCACTGTCCAGTGGCTCCCGCTCCTCCAGCCTCAAGTCGGCCCAAGGCACAGGCTTTGAGATGGGCCAGTTGCAGTCCATTCGTTCAGAGGGCACAACCTCCACCTCCTATAAGAGCCTGGTCAACCAGACACGCAACGGAAGCCTATCTTATGACAGCCTACTCACTCCTTCAGACAGCCCTGATTTTGAGTCAGTGCAGGCTGGGCCTGAGCCAGACCCACCTTTAGGCTACACCTCTCCCTTCCTGTCAGCCCGACTGGCCCAGCAGCGGGAAGCCGAGAGGCATCCACGTTTGGTGCCAACCGGCCCACCACATCGAGAGCCCTCACCAGTTCAGTACGACAATCTGTCGCGCCATATTGTGGCCTCTCTCCAGGAACGAGAAAAGCTGCTACGCCAGTCACCTCCACTCCCAGGTCGAGAGGAAGAACCAGGCTTGGGGGACTCAGGCATTCAGTCAACACCAGGCTCAGGCCATGCCCCTCGTACTAGTTCCTCCTCAGATGATTCGAAGCGATCACCCTTGAGCAAGACTCCACTGGGACGCCCAGCTGCTCCCCGTTTTGGCAAGCCAGATGGGCTAAGGGGCCGGGGACTTGGGTCCCCTGAACCGGGCCCAACTGCCCCATACCTGGGCCGATCTATGTCTTACAGCAGTCAAAAGGCCCCACCTGGTGTCTCTGAGATGGAGGAAGTGGCCTTGCAGCCATTACTGACACCCAAGTAAGTATCAGTTCATCCCTGGCCTCAGTGGGCGTAGAGGTAGCCTGCCACGCTGCAGGTGCCAGCGCAAGTGGGTGCAGGAATGTCCTGCTTTCCCATAGCTTTTCGTGTTCACGCTCCATTATCTGGAGATTAATACATTTTCTTTTCTAAAGGAAAAGGCGCAGGTAGGAATGAAGATGAGCAGGCAGGCAGGCAGGGAGAGAGGAGGAAGAAGCATCTTTATTTTTATTTACTTGTCCACACTCGTTGCTTCCCCATAGGCACGGGCCTCCAACCCAGGGGTTTGCGGTTTGCTCCTTTGGAGGCCACCCAGGTGCACCACTGCTTTTTTTCCTTACTCTTGTTCTCCAAGAAGTATTTGCCTGAGAATAGGTATATAAGATAGCTGTTATTAGAAGGAATAGATATGGGAGGTGATAAGGCATCAGGCTTGTTTTAAGCAGGGTAAATAAAGGGAATAAGAAAGTACATAATTAGGAAAAATATATCACTGTATTCTCTGTTTAAATGATCTCCCTTTTCTTTGTTTTGTGTCCTACTTCCTGACACCTGTTTTCTTTTTTTCTTTCTAGAGATGAAGTACAGCTCAAGACCGCCTACAGCAAATCCAATGGGCAGCCCAAGAGCATAGGCTCAGCCTCCCCTGGCCCGGGCCAGCCGCCTCTCAGTAGCCCCACAAGGGGAGGCGTCAAGAAGGTGTCAGGGGTGGGTGGTACCACCTATGAGATTTCTGTGTGAGCCTTCAGCACCTCCCTCCCCCACGCCTCTGCGCCTACACCAAAGGGCCCCAGGTGGCCACCTTCCTTCCTCAAGGGGCTCCCCTCCCCTGCATGGACATTTTTTAAACCACCGATTCCAAGAGGATGAGGAGTGTTTTATAAAATGCAATGGGATTGGGGAGTCAGAGAGCTGGGGCCCTGAGACTGGGGTAGCAACCCCCTTCACCTTTTAAGACCTTCCCTCCCTTAATCCCTGGACCAGACTCAGTGGACATTTGTGCAATTGCTCGCCCTGGAGGGAACCAGATCATTTTTAAACCAGAAATAATTTTTTTTATTATTGTTACGGATTCTATTTTTTTCTTCTGCGTTACCAGGTGTGTGTGTACATATATATATATACATATATATATATTATAAATATCAAAGAAATTATATATCTATCCTGGGATGGGAAAATGAGGGAGGGATATGTATAAGGGTATAGGGAGGGGGATCTTAACTCTTCCCATTCCGCAGACCAGCAGGAATAGAGGGGAGACATTGAAGTCTTCCTTTTCCCCGCGGTTCCCTTTTGTCCCCGTTACCAACTAAGGAACAGCACCCCTTGTTGTTGGTGCTAAGTGATCAGGAAAGAAACCCCGGGAGAGGCAAGTCTGGGGTCTTGGTCAGAGGAGGGAAAGGACTTGGAGAGTCGATAGAGTTCTAGGCTCTTTGGCACTTAGTTTCCCCAGGAGAAGGGGGCACGGCCCCATGACTTCCGTGGTGGTGGTGGTGGTGGTGGTGTGGGGGACCAGGAAAGAGTTTGGGCTAAGCTCCAGAAACTGTCCAGTAATTCCCCCTTCCTGAAGGAGAGGGTTTAGGGTGGTCTTCAAATAGCCCCTCGAAGCCTTCCCCCTACACACAGTTAACATCTTTAAAACACAAGGCCGGGAGAGAAGAATCCAAAAAGCAATATTTTTCATCACATGCCAAAAATGGGATAGAGAGAAGGAGTGGCAGGCCTAGGCCCTCCGATTGTCCCTTGGGGTCACCCCTCGGCCCACCTCAGTATGGTGCTGGGTTGAGGGGATCCCTGGGTTCTAACATCTAACTAGAGGAGACCCCAGCCTCCAGACAGAGGCCCTTTTATTTTTTATTCTGATTAGCCATTTTAAACCAACAAGGAATAAAAAGAAATCCTTATCTAACCAGCTCCCCCTGACTTGTGTTATTTTGTCTGGTTAGGCAGGTGAATGATCTATGGTGGGTCTTTTACAAGGGAAACCTCAAGTTTCGGTGGTCCTGGCCCATCTTTAGGCAGGATTACAGTGAAGATAACCATTTAAAACAACAGATCCTATTTATTTCTGTAGCTTAATTAAAAAAAAAATCTTGATGCAGCCATTAAAGCTTCTTGTCATTTCAAAGTTTAGAGAACTGAGGACTGCAGCAGTTGTCCTTGAACAGTTTATCCCTGGCACGTTCATGTCTGCTGTAGCTGGAAGAGTGGGTGATCCAGACCTGAAAGCCTAGTAAAGGTGGCTGGACGTGCTGTCTCATTTGTTGAAAACCAAAGGCTGTGCATCCTAATTTTCAAGAGGCATCCTGAGATGCTACATGTCAGGAAACTGGCCGGAACTCTTGAATTTTGCTGTCCCTAATTGAATGCTATAAACTGCATTGGAATCCTAGATTAAAACTGGAGCTCAATGAGTGGTTTTCCACTTAGTGATCTAGGAACAGCCTTGCCTCATAGCAACAGATTTTTAACTGCCGTGTCAAATTTTGCTTAAAGTCTCATTACATTAGCTTGGATTTTCTCAGTATTTTCAGTTACCTGGTGGCCTGCAAAGACTGAAATTTTGCTAGTTTGGGTTACGTTTTCGTTGAGCTTAGAAGTGTTTTAACATCAGCCAGATAATTTCAGTGTTTAGGGAATAAGGTAGGTCAAAATTTACTATAGACACAAGAAATATTAACCTTTGCTTGCCAGAGATTTATTTAAAAACAAAAAAAACCCCCAGGTTTGACCAAGAATCAACCTCACTGAAATACATTGGTGATCGTGGATACTTTTTCAGTTGGCTACTGTTTCAACATAAAATTGACCTGGAACACAGCTGATTTCATACTGAACTAGCTCTTCAGATGGAGCGTAAGGACCATCCAGTGCTTGGTTCTCAGCATCATGGGCGGAGAGCTGGGCATCTGCAGTGGAAAGGCATTAGCAAGCTCTCCCTCACTTCTGGACCATGTTCCTAGCCTGCGAGTGAGGCCACGTGACAAAACCCCAACTCCCTCCAGACCTGAAGGGTGCCTTGGCTTATACTCTCGCTCTCAGAGAAAGGCACTTACCTCAACACAAGGTAGCCACACAAGCCAGTTTAATAAATGCCCCAAAACAAAAACTGCGCCCCCACCGCCCCCCAAATCACATAAAGTCCTAATTCAGACAAATTGCACAAAAGAGTTGAAAAGAGCTTCCTGGGAGAGATGTCCATGAGAGAGCCAAGTGGGCTGAACTTCACAAATGGCCTCTCAGAATGCTTTCATCTTAACTGAGCACAGTGGGAGCTGGCTCTGTCCCAGCTGCAGGGGGCGCGCCCAAGGCAATGTCCAAGAACGTGGAAGACAGCTTTTGTCATCAGGTCCAGTGCTGCAGGAGAAGTCCTCAGGCAGCCCAATGGTCCTTTTAGCGGAGGCTGCTGCTGCTGCTGGCCTGCGAGCTGCCCATTCCTGGGTGGTCTGGACTGTGTCGGCTCTGGGGAAGACAAAGGAGGAGGATAAGAGAACGACTAGGAAATGGCCTGGCTCGACCCGGGCTGTTGGGGTGGGAAAACGGCGACTTGCTTTAGGTTTTCAGTGTTGGGCCCAACCTCAGGCAAAGGACTAGTTAGGCTGGCTGCCACCTGGGGTGACTCACGGTGATAGCGACAGGCTCTAGCCTACCTTCTTTTTCTTCTTCTCTTTCTTCTTCCTTTTCCGGTCAGGATCCTCCTCTTTTTTCTTTTTCTTCTTCTTGTGATCAGAATCAGATGGTGTTTCTGTAGGAGACATTAGGTGTCATCCCCTCTAGAGCTCAGAATGTCCTACTAAGCAACTCTGCAGAACAGAGGAAACCCCAGTCAGGGGCCAAGTGCTTTTCTTCAAGTGGTCAGAAAGGGCACTGCTAAAGTTCCTGTCCCACGCTTCCACTTGCCCAGCAGACCCCAGTACAGCAGTCGTCTTCTTTCAGGAGAATTAGGGAGTCCAAGGCCCTGTGAGGGACTTAACTAGAGTTTTAACTGAGGAAAGTGGGACGAGATTCAGAATGTCAGATATTCTGGCTTTGAACAGACCTGCTCCTTACCTGGGGGGACAGGATCCTGGGTTCGGCTCTGTTTGTGCTTATGCTTACTCTTCTTCTTGGGGGGCTGAATGTGCATCAAACGACACTGCTCCGGCAACTGGGGAACCAAAGGAAGGTCCAGGTGAGCAGAGGGAGGATTCCCCTGTTCCCATCACGTGCTCTGCTTTGCAAGTTAGGAAGGAACAGACTTGGACAGAAAAACCACCTCTGTGCTTTTCAGGCCTCCCAGTCTGCCTTCTTCCTCCCCAAGAGGGGACTCACCGGGCCAGTGTGGAGGCGGAAGCCAGTCAGCATGGTCCCTGTGATAGGATTAAAAGAGCCACCGAGAATAGGGGGCTTCTCAATGAGGGAGCGGAGGCTGCTGTTATCATGGGAACCCGGCAGATCAATCATCCCTGGCAGGTCGGGCAGGAAATTACTTAGCTTCTCCTCCACCTTCTTCCCACAGAATTTATTATAGGCATGTTCCAGGTTGTAGTGTGTGATCAGATTGGTGCTGCCTGTCAGCTCAGTGCTGCCTGTGGACACAGAGGGAATAATATTAGTCTGAAGTATAGAGAATTTTTGGTGTGCCCTGGTGGCTCAGCAGTTAAGTCTGCTGGGCAGAGTCCACATCCTGGGACGGGGGTGGTGGTAGGAACAATCAAGATGCACAACTAAATACAAATCAATGCTTCTTCCTTCTCTCTGTCTGCCTGCTCACCACCTTCAATCCTGGCTGCACTTTTCCTTAAAGAATTTTTTTTAAAGTCCCAGAGGGAAAGTAACAATATTTTCACCTAAATGAGGAAAATTTAAGTGAGAATTATGAAACTGTAAAGTGTTTTTTTAAGAAAGAATAACAAGTAAGTAAAAATATCATTCTAAACAATGGCAATTTGGAATTGGAAGGAGGATACAATAGGCAAAAATTCAAATGGGCAGAGATGGAAACAGCTCTAACTCAGTGAAGGAGATACTCTACCCGTTGAACTACCCAGAGTGATAATTCACATGATGCTTACTCAGTGCTAACATGGTTGCGAGTGCTTTTCATACAATGTTCTAGTGAGAAATTAGGCTTTGACATGACCAGGATACTTAACCTCATACAACTCAACCAAGCTAAGGGCCAAATACGATCCAGTGACTTGAATGTCTTGTCAAGGACATTTGTTTTTTTTTTTTCAACTAGCAAGAAATACCACCTTTACATGGAAAACCAGCCAGGAGATTTTCCTGATTACTGCTGCCCTTTTTATCCTTCCTCATAATGCCACATGTATTTATCTTCTTAGAAGTGTTTGATTAGAAGTTGGGCAACTAGAATTCTGGTCCCAACTGACTTCTCTGCATCCTCTTATCTATGGAATGGGGTACACATATTTTCTTTCAAAGTTTACACGAAACCACTGAAAAGTATAAAGTACTACATACATGCATGGTGCTATCAGTGTAAGTAATGCATGACTTTTTCCCCAAAGAATATAAACTTAGGAGTAATTTCAGAAGGTTCCAGTGGCAAGAGCAGAAAAATCTTGCCTGCAACTTTATCTACAGTTATGATGAACACACTGGGTACAAGTGACAAAAGTGGCTTGTTTATAATCATTTATGTGGAAAACTTGGTCTGTTCTTTCAGAGCAGAGACAATACCTTGTTCATTCATGGATTCCCCACCACCCCATACCTGTAGATCTTACTCTAAGCTCCACCCCACCCCACCCACTTTCACCCCATGCTAAATGTCTCAAAACAGCAGTCTACTGTACTGACAGCTGGACTCAGTGCCACCAGTCCCTCCTTTTAACTTGGCACCGTCTCCTGACGTTACAGTATCTGGATTCCCCTTTGGCAGCACTCCTAGGCAGCTAGGCTTCAGGCTCAGATGAGAAGGTAGTCTGTACTTTTTCTAAACTCATGAAGTCCATCCAACTTTCTGTTCATCAATTATCTGAAGATGATTCATAAATCTCTCTCCCCAACTCTGAGTCCTCTCTTGAAAACACATCATGCATTTTCAACTTCTTTGTCAATTCCATGCAGATTCTTTTTTTTTTTTTAAACCTGAATATCCCCCATCTCACTCATGGTTTCTCTATTTTAATATATGGCACTTATATTCTCCAGATAATTCTATTTTTATTTAAAGAAGAGGTGCAGGCAGAAATGAAGGTGAGCAGGCCGGTAGGCAGGAAGAGAGAGAAGAAAGAAGAATTTTACTTAGCTGTTTATCTTGGTTGTTTCCCCAGCCCTGGGTTTTGAACCAGGGACCTTGGGATGTACATGGCCTGCGCAGAAGCGGACTATACCACTTGGTCACCAGGGCATGCCTCCAGATGATTTTAGAAGCAGTACTCCTACTTAGAAGAGTTAAAAAAAAAATCTCAATAGTTTCCTAGTACCCTCAGGAAGAATCTCAAATTCCTTTGGCAATAGAGGTTAAACAAATCTTACTAAAATTTAGCTCTGAGGCCTCAAAGCTTTAGTTAATGAACCACCAGTCCACTAAGCAAGATTTCTGATCAACCCAAATGGTTCGCCATCATCAGAAGAAACAGCAAGAAAACCTTCATGTTGCTTCCTTTTAGAAAATTCAGGAAATCTGACCTAATAAGAAAATTCTTCCTAACTTTCTTCGCTAGAACAAATTCTTCAAGATCCAATTCAAAGGACAGCTTATTTTTGCTGTCATTGTGGCTAACCAGGAACGCATTTTGAAAACCATCATGTAGTTCTTTTTTTTTTTTAAGGAAAGGTGTAGCAGGCAGGAAGAGAGGCAGAAGCAGCACTTCTTGGAAGCTGTTCCCCCAGCCTCTGGTCTTGAATCCAGGACCTTGGGATGTATCAGGGGCTACACTCCCAAGGTGTACTAGACTGTTCGGTCACGAGGGCATGCCCACCATCATGTAGTTCTTAATAGGTGCTCTATGAGAAACATAACTACAAAGTAATGAGATTGGCCTTGACAAGAAATACAGTCACTACTCTGCCCTTAAACCAAACACTCTGCATCCCTAAGTACAATAAACTCCTTAAAAGCAAGGACCAGGCTTACGAATCTCACTCTCCTTCCCACCATACGTCCCCACCTTCCTACACAGCCAGCATGTGGCCAGAAAAGATATTTAATATCTGTTAACTGATTGATATAAATAGGTACAATGAGAATAGGTTATGGTTAAAAAAAATGATGATAGACATCAATCAACCACTAACCAAAGGAAGGTAAACAAGTTTCATCAAACTAAAATGCAGATAACAATGCCTTCCTCAAGGGACCTTTCTAAGTTCTACTACATGTATGTGACCGCATTGTGACTTTCAAAGCACTGCACCGATAGCATCACTCTCAACTCGTGATGAAGGCCTTGGGATGAACTGACAGGCATCTTGGAGACTTAACTAAATGTTCAAAATGACTCTTCATTTCTCCTCCAAACACTTATTCCTTCCTGGTCTCAGTACTACATCTCACCCAATTATTCAAGCCAAGAATTTACAAATCGTTAATTCCTCTCTTTCACTTCTAGAGCCAATCTTTCATTCTCGTCGGCTCAGCCTCTAACATTTATCTATTCACTTCCCTCCTTCACTGCTAATCTATGCCTAGTTCAAACGATCATCTCCTTCCCGGACTACTAATCAGGAACTTGTTCTTTTTTTAATGTAGCTACTTGAATAATTAAAAATAAATAAATTAGGTGCATCCTGGTGAAGTAGCGGTTAGGCCCGCCACCTCCAGAGGAGCACAGTCCACATAAATCCCCAGAACCTGGGTTCCTGTTTCAAGTCTGGAACAACCTATGTGAACCAAATAAAAATAAAATGCTTCTTTCTCTTTTCCCTGCCTGCCTAACTACTAGCCTTCATTCCTGCCTGCACCTTTCCTTAAACAAAACAAAAAAGCTAATCTCCTGTGTTAAAATGGCTTCTTCCGAACTTAAAATCTAAATGCTTTTTATAAAAGCTTCTGAAGCCTACCCTTCCCACTTTCATCTCCTGTCACTTCTGCTTATTCACTGAAGTCCAAATGGTCTTCCTGTCCCTTTGATATTTCAAGCTTCTTCTCACATCATGATGTCCGATCTCATTTCTTGCTTACAGAATTACTCCTTCCTCTCACTCATATAGGTCTGGCTCTCTCTCTGGTTACATTTTAGTCTGTGTTTTATCTGCTCAAAGGCGTTCTCTGATCACTTTAGCCAAAGCAGTTCTGATCTTTCAATTTTTTTTATCACGTTTCTCCTAGTAGTACTAACCATTATCTAATACTGTTAAGTCTGTGCTTCTTCCACTGGCACGTTAGCTCCAAAGACCAGCATCTTATTATCAGTTCTGTTTACAGTTGTATCTCCGGCATTTAGAACAGTGCTTGGTAGACACTACTGCTTACCAAAATGATTTTTCCAAGGAAATAATCTGGTTCAATTCTAACTACTTCCGACAGATGAGGCAATGCTGTGGCCCTGAGGAGGGCAACATGCCCCAAACCAACTGCAAGTCTGTGGCACATCTGAAAACCAAAACCTTAGGTGTATAGGGATGTTAAGTCAAGGCTCTCAAATTTCAAACTCAAATAAATACTTAATCAACTTTGGGAAGTCATAAACCAATGTCAGGTCAGTGGCCGGATATGGTGCGAAAGACGGTCACGACGATGCATTAATTCTCTCCATCTCAAATCCATCCCAAGAAGTCAAGTCATCCCTTTGGTTGGGACTCTTCAGAGCTCTTCCAACTACAGTATTAGGTCCCAGCGCGTCGCATAGGTTACCTCACACTCCCGCCAGCAGCCTGAGAGTCACGCCCATCGTCTCCTCGCTAGGATCTGATTGGCTGGCTTCGGCCAGACTTAGCACTCTTACCTGGCAGTTCCCGCATCAGATAGAAGGGACCACAACCAGCCACTGACTTGTCGGTGCCGGGAGGAGCCGTGGTCGCGGTGGGGGGCGGGGCCGCGCCAGGTCCCCCGCCCGGAGGAGGGGGAGGCGGGGGTGGAGGCTTTCCTGGTCCGAAGCCCAGAGCGGCTGGGGGCGGTGGTGGGTCAGCCTGAGCTCCGAACAGCGCGGTGAAGTTCTCCATCGTCCCCTCCGCCCCGGCGCTGTCCCGGTGTCTGGCGTTGTTGATTTTCATTGGTCAGCCTTTTCAAGATGTGCTGCCCGCTTCCTCCAGGGGCAGCTAGTCATTGGATGCCTCGGGCTCCGCCTACTTCCTTCCGGCAACCACTTCCGTCGCTTTAGAAGAACGTTCGCGAAGTGCTATCTAACTTGATTACGTTCTCCGAGATATCAGCAAGCTAAAGTCCCATATCCAATAAGATGACTTAGGTGGAAAAAAAAAAATGACGCTTCGCTTGACCAATAGAGTAACATCTCTTTTTCAGTGCTTAGCGCAACGTCCAATCAGAAAACTAATTCCGGGTTCAGAGGCGGTGCATCTGAGAGAAGGGCCAATAGAAATCTCAATGGTGAGAGAGCTAGGACTAGACTTAACGGCGCCGCAGAGCGGCGGGCGCTGCCGGGGCCGAAAAGATGGCGGTCTTGGCACCTTTAATTGCTCTCGTCTATTCGGTGCCGCGGCTTTCACGATGGCTGGCCCGACCTTACTACCTTCTGTCAGCCCTGCTCTCTGCTGCCTTCCTGCTCGTGAGAAAGCTGCCGCCACTCTGCAACAGTCTCCCCACGCAACGTGAAGACGGCAATCCGTGTGACTTTGACTGGGTGAGCGATCCCCGTCTTGAGACCCCACCACCTTGGCTGCCCCTCATTCCATTTTGGAGCCCGGAGGTTCACCTTTTGGAGGTTTCGAGCCTGTAGGCAACCTACAGACAGCGTATAGGACCTGGCCCCTTCTCGAGGCCACCCCTCTGCATGTTGACGTTAGGAAACAGCAGATTAGCCTGCGCAGATACGGTCTTCTGACTCTTGAGTCCTGGGACCTTTCTATCACCAGTCATACTCGTCAACAGCCCTACACAAACTACACGTGCAGTGTATTACCGTGCTTCTGTAATAACAGCCTCCCAAGGAGCCAGGGCGGTAGATGATGCAAATTATTGGAGTCTCGTTTTATTGGCGAAGAAATGAATATTGGTGTGTTTAAGAGTCGTGCCCAAGGTCACACAACTAGTGAGTGACAGGGTCTCGACATCCCTCTTCTGGCCATAGTACCTGTGCACTGCCATTTCTTAATTCAGTTAACCTTTCCAGAGTGCGCGCTGTGTGCTAGACACTATGCTGCAGGATACAAAAATGAATAGAACTATCAGCGTCTTGTAAAGGAGTTGTAGGCGCGTCCTGTGCTTAGCGGATTAGTCAGGTGCGGTTGGCCGAGAGCGCAGGCTACATGTCCCCAGGACCCAGGTTCAAGACCTGGGGCTGAGATGAAAACCAAGATGAACTACTACATAATATAAATAATATAAATGGAAATGCTTCTCCCTCCTCTCTGTACCCGCCTTCATTCCTGCCTGTGTCTTTCTTTTAAAAAACAAAAAACCCACCTGGGATTGTAAAGGTGGGCAGTCTATAAAGCTATCAGGTTCAAATACTCAAGTTAAACAATAAACTTAAAAATTAACAAAAGACATTAGAAAGAGAAAGCGCAAGACTCTTGCTGTTGGAGTGGAAGGGACCGCTGAGAAATGATTTGACGTTTTCTGCCCTCTGGTGTGTATAGCGTCTGTGTTCTGAGGAAGGAGACTCATCCGAAATTTTGTCTTTTTCCAGCCTCCAAAATGAGTCTTGATCTTGCCATAACCAGCTCCCTTTCTTTTATCCTCCATCCGTTGTTATCTCTTTCATGCATCCTTTTGCCTTTCTTGGACAGTATTACTAGTTTAATCATGCTATTTCTAAAGATTGTTTTTATCTGAGTTAAAGTCTCACTTTAACCAAGATGGGACTCAAACATATAAATGGATAATTATATTAATACATGTAAAGACTTTTTTACTTAATCATTTCTCTGTGCACACTTATCTAATACAAAATACTGGAAGATTTTACATTTTGTAATTACTCTGATAGAATTTTTTTAAAACTACTTGGAGTTCATAGTCAAGTGTTTCCCTGGAAAATCTGTGTTTTACTGAGGTACCTGGATGGTTGGGAAATTAGGATATTAAGGCAAATAATGTTAGCAATAACAGGTGAACCTCAGAAGTTCAGTGGCATAAGAGAACAAAAGTTTATTTCTATTTTATTAGGAAAAGAAAAGAATGAAGCATTTTACTTTTCCTGTGTATCTTGTGTTTTAGTGGCCAAATAATTGATAAAGGAGTGTTGGTTTCTTTCTTTCTTTCTTTTTTTCTTAAGAGAGGAAGGAAGAAAGCAAGAAGAAGAAGCATTTAAGGGAGGAAGGAAGAGGAGGAAGAAGCATCGTTATTTAATTGTTTATTTTGGTTTTTCACCCTGGCTCCAGGTAGAAAGAAAACTTGGATGGCTTACTCAGGTTCTTGGGCTTTAAGTGGTCCACAGGTTAGTTTCTTAAGAGACACAAGGGCACGTGCCCAGCGAATGTTGATTGCTTAATAAATGAAATTGACAGACTTTAAAATCATTTAGCAACCCTAATGAGATAATAAAACAAGACAGTGGTCATCTTGGATGATATCGTATGAAAGATGTTGTATCCTTTGAAGCAATGCAGTATTGAGTACCTAGCACCACCTATTATGTATTTTTGGCAAAAGATTTAGATTTCATTGTTTAAACCTCTAGATTTCATTACCAGTTTCCAAGCATCACGGGAGAGTCATCATCAGAACACAAACCATGAGTATGCAAGCAGTCAAGTAAAGAAAGAGGCGCACCCTGGTGGAGTAGGGGTAGGATGCATTCGGAGTGTATGTCCTGGGTGGGTGGGAACAACAAAGATATACAACTAAAATAAATAAATGCTTTTTCCTCCTCTCTCTTCCTGCCTGCCTACTCACCTTCATTCTTGCCTGCACCTTTCCTTTAAAAAAAAAAAAAAAAAAAAAAATCCAGGAAGAGGGGAAGTTCATAGTACAGATGACTCAATGTCTTCAATGGATCAATAGCCTGGGGTAAAAAGAAGAGCAGGAGTCCACTGGAGGTTAAGGAAGACCAAAGAAAAACATCTTCCAAATGCAGTGCCTGGGTCTGGTCGACTTGTTCCTGATTTGAACAGTTATACAAAGACAGTTTAACATAGTTGGGATCATTTGAATAAGGGCCAAGTATTAGATGATAGAAATTATGGTTAACTGTGGTAGCTATAATGGTGTTTTGATTTGTTTAAAAAATAAAGAAGTCGTTGCATGCCCTAGTGGACAGTGGTTAGGTCAGTCTCCTCCAAAGGAGTGTGGCCAGATACCCCTGGGTTCAAGTCGGTGTGGGGGACGGGGGGAGAGGAAACAACCGGTGTGAACAACTAAATGAAAATGCTTCCTCCCTCTTCCTGCATGTCTGCCTACTCACCTTCATTCCTGGCTCCACCTTTCCTTTAAAAACAAGAGAGGAGTCCTGATTTGTAAGAGCTGCACATTGAAGTATTTACAGGTGAAGTGAGAAAGCTGGAATTTGCTTTAATTTTCTTCAGCACAAGAATGGGTAACAGAAGAAATGTAACCATGCTCGCAAAATATTACTATTGAAGCTGAGTAATAAAAGTTCATTAAAGTATTATAGGGAGAAAAAATGTTTTTCTCTCTGTCTCTGAGTTCTTGGGTGAGACTTCTGTAATAAAAGGCTTATTAAAGACAACAAAAGACAAACTGAAGTTTATTAACGTGTCTGCCTCATTCATAACGTGGAATATACCCAGGGCAAAATGAGTAACTCACAAAAGGGGACTGAAAACTCTGGCTTATATAACATTTTCAACAAAGAACAATACACTTGTGGAGAAATGGTCCAACAGAGGAAAGCAGTTTTAGGCTCTAGGGCAGCAAACTGGAAAGCAAGGCTTGTGGTAGAAAAAGCCTGTTGTGTGTTCTGTCACTGTCTTCAGGCTGATAACATCTGCAGTTATCTCACTTTGTTTGTCTGCTTGTTTTGTTTTGCCTTCTTGATAAAGAGGGCTGGAGGAACAACTCGGAAAATGGATGTGTCCTTGTGGCTCAGGTGCTGCTGTGTGAGCCGCATAGAGCCCCAGGGCCAGGGTTCAAGGCCAGGGGTCCAAAATGAAAGAAATAAGATGTTTTTCCTTCCTTCCTTAAGTGCTTCGGTCTTTCCCTTCCTCAAGTAGCTTCTCTCTTTTTTCTTTTTTTAAGGAAGGGTGCAGGCAGGAATGAAGGTGCGTAGACAGGCAGTCAGGCAGAGAAAAGAGGAAGAAGCACTTTTATTTATTTTATTTAGTTGTTCACCAGGGTTGGGGTCTTGACCCCAGGTCCTTGGGATGTATGCGGACTGCGTGCAGTAGCCTTATCCACAGGTACCAGGGGACACCTAAGGAGCTTTTTTTGTACTAACTTCTCAGTTGCCTTCAGGCTCAAATAACTCTTATGCCAAAGGGGCATAGTTTGGGGTAGCATCTTGTGTTAACCCTTCAGTAACCTCTCTACTTTTGTAGATGTTTGAAAATTTCCATGCTCCAAAGTTTAAAAGCAGAGAATTGAGCAAGCAGAACAACCAAGGAGACTCTGCTTCATGAAGTTCTGGAACCTGGTCTCATTCTTCAGCTTAGGGCTGTATGGTCATTCCAGCAGCAGCCAGCCAGCAGGTGAAGGAAGCAAGCTGGGATGCTGGGACGCATTCTCCCGCACTGCTGTTCAAGACTGCTAGTCACAGTTCTGCTAGACACGGCGCTCTACCTAGAGAGATACAGCTGTGGGAGGCTGGCTGCAGTATGCCCAGGAAGAAAGGGAAATAAGGTTTAGCGTATATGTGGCCAGTGTTTGCCATTCTCGATCTTGAGATTTTTTTTCTTTTTTTTTAAAGAGGAATGAAGGCCAGCAGGCAGCAGGCGGCAGGCAGCAGGGTGAGAGAGGCGGAGGAAGCGTTTTAATGATTTACTTCATTTAACTTGCTTCCCCCTATCCCAGACTGAGAACCTGGGTCCTTGGGTTGTATATGGACTGTACCCCAGGCACAGGCCATCCCTGAGCCACCAAGGTGTACTTCGAGAATGTTCTTTTAGCCCTATTTTAGTTCTGAAGGACTATAGTTCCTTTTTGAAATTCTTCAAAGGCTTTCCTAATATCTGCTTAGTGCAGTATTTGGTAAGGTAGCATAGTCCCTAACTGCCACTCTACATATCCATATTTAAATCCATTCAGTTCCTTTTTTTTTTCCTTTTGAAAAATTATTTTCAGTTACTTTTGGTGGGGATTGAGGGTAAAAACCTAGGTCCCTGACTCCTAGATGCAAATCACAGCTAATTGGTTCTATGAAAAATAATGTGTTGGGTCCCTATATGACAAGAAAGGTAGGGTGTGTTGACATCTGAGGAATGGGGCAATTGCACATGTACTTATGAGTTTATTTTAATGCATAAGTTCCTGCAATAAAAAAAGAAAAAGACACCAAAGGCCTCAGACCATCCAGTCTGTTGTTGTCCCTCCTCGCATGCTTTCTCTCACATTGTCTTTGTTCATTCTTCATTGTAGTCTGTGCTCTTTGCAACGATCCTATTTCATTGTATGTTTATTGTGTCTCACTAGCTCATGTGGAACTTTCTAGAAGGTGAGAAGGGCCAAACATAAAATAGCCAGATATTATATTAACAAGATACTCAGAATGTGTCCCTGGAAAATTTTTATTTAACCAGGGTCCTACTGAGTTGGTTTAATACATTATAGTTTACATACTTTTTTAATTTTTATTTTTTTAAAGGAAAGGTGCAGGCAGGAAGAGAGAGGAAGAAGCACTTTACTTTTTTAGTTGTGCACTTGGGTTGTTTCTCCAGCCCCGGGTCTGGAACTGGAGACCTAGGATATATATGAACTGCACCCAAAGTACTAAACCATTAGGCCACGAGGGTGCGCCAGGATTTATATTGTTTAACATTTCTTTCCTATCCATTCTCTCATGTAAATCCTCACGGTAGCACTTTAAAATAGATGTTCAGTCGAAGAAACCAAAGGTCCGAGGTTGACTTGCGTTGATTTGCTGTAAGGTACCAGCACACTTCTGGCAAAGGTAAGAACTGGAACCTAGATTTGCTGACTCGTCTTCAGTCGACTTCAGTGGACTCCTGTTATTTCCCGGTCTGGATAGCTGTTGTTTTTTCTCTCATATTTGGCTCCCTTGCCCACCCGTCCTCTCTGTTGATGGCATTCCTGTGACTTTGATTCTGTTGCAGAGAGAAGTAGAGATTCTGATGTTTCTCAGTGCCATTGTGATGATGAAGAACCGCAGATCCAGTGAGTACAGCCAGCCTGTCTCCGTGAGGAGGCCTGCTGCTCTGGAGGTCTGGTCACTCTTGTTAGGATAGGGGCGTCGTTTAGTGAACCAGCGCCTCCTTCCATGCCTAAGCTGCATTTGATCTTAGACTGTTATCCTCTTCCCCTCTCCCTTTTCAAAGTCCTCCAGGAAAAGGGACAAGTAATGAGGTACGAGCGCGCAGCCCAGCCTGACCTATGACATCTTTGTGTTTCAGTCACTGTGGAGCAACATATAGGCAACATCTTCATGTTTAGTAAAGTGGCCAATGCAATTCTTTTCTTCCGTCTGGATATTCGCATGGGCCTGCTTTACATCACACTCTGCATAGGTAAGGGGACCTGCAAGATGTGGTTGTGGGACCCAGATTCCAGCCCTAGACCGGTTTCCCCATCCCTTCCATATTTTGTACCTAACTCGTTATGTGTGGCTCAGATGATAAGACTCTACAGGGACTTTAAAAGTCTGTGTCAGTGGTCTGTGTATGTTTAGGAAGTGTATGAAACCTTGGAATTGCTTTGAGAGTAAATCCCTACCCAAGGTCTTCAGTGTTTCCTGTGACATCTTTTTTTCTGTTTAGTGTTTCTGATGACGTGCAAACCTCCTCTTTATATGGGCCCTGAGTACATCAAGTACTTCAATGATAAAACCATTGACGTGAGTGCGCTTCCTCCCGATTCTGGGGCCCTGGTGGGCGATTCTGTAGTTGTGCTGTCTGCTCACTAGGAGGAGCCGTGGTGCTTCAGAAGGAAGTCACAGCACTGTGGTTCCTGGAGGGAGTTGGCAGGCCGAGGGGGAAGCTTGGATGAGGATTTAGCAGTGGAGCTCTGAACCTTTCCTGTGTAATCCAGCTCACTGTTTCTTCCCTGTGTGTGGCAGGAAGAGCTGGAGCGGGACAGAAGGGTCACTTGGATTGTGGAGTTCTTTGCCAATTGGTCTAATGACTGCCAATCATTTGCTCCTATCTATGCCGACCTCTCTCTCAAGTGAGTAGTACACAGCGGGGAAGATGGAAATTGAGGTGCTGTCCCTTACCTTTCATTGTTTTGGGCCTTGATTTTTTTTTTTTTTTTTTAAGGAAAGGTGCAGACAGGAATGAAGGTGAGTTAGGCAGTCAGGCAGGAAGAGGGAGGGGGAAGAAGCACTTTTATTTTACTTGGTTGTTCATCCTGGTGGTTCACCTTGGTTCTGGTACACAAGGCTGCGTTCTTGGCATGTGGTGGCCTGGGGATCTATCTACTAGGCCGCCAGGGTGTGTCTGCCTTGAGTTTTGTGTTTTGCAACCAAAGGCAGTCCCTTGCTCCTCAGATGTCTGTATTTCTACTTCCCTAATCCACCTGTTGAATACTGTCTTCTCAGGTATAACTGTTCAGGGCTAAATTTCGGGAAGGTGGATGTTGGACGCTACACTGATGTTAGCACACGGTATGTAACTCAGGCCGAGGGCCTGAGCAGGGAATCACTTTGAGTGACACCAGCAGACGAGCTGACAGAGTTCTTTCTGGGGCGTGTAGGTATAAAGTGAGCACATCACCCCTCACCAAGCAGCTCCCTACCCTGATCCTGTTCCAAGGTGGAAAGGAGGTCATGCGGCGGCCACAGATTGACAAGAAAGGACGAGCTGTCTCTTGGACGTTCTCTGAGGTACTTGAAAGAATGGGAAGGTGGTTTGGAGATGGGTGTGGAGCCATCCATGGGCGTTGGAGCTCAACCTGGATTTGAGTCCTAGCTCTGCCGTGTGTCCACAGGCTTTGAGAGCATGGACTATTAGACCTCATTCATAAGTTTACTCAGCAAATTTATGTTATGCTTCTCCCATGTGCCAGACCTGCTAGTACTGAGAACAGTCATTAAGATTTAGTGTCAAAGGCTCTTTTACCTACAGTCGGAAGGCCGCAGGGTCTTCAGCAGTACACTGGAGACAGTAACACTTGGTTCAGAGTCAAGTTTTGCAGATAACATTAAATACAGTGATTGGCATGTAACAGATACTTAAACATTAGTTGACTTTTCCAGGTACCCATAAAAGGTTAGGTTAGAGTATGTGCCTGTCCTTTGCTTCCTCCTTTCTTAGACTGGGAATACTTCTTACATCTCCCAACCTGCATCCTAATGTGTGTGTCTCTTTTGTGTAGGAGAACGTGATCCGAGAATTCAACTTGAATGAACTATACCAGCGGGCCAAGAAGCTATCCAAGGCTGGAGATAATGTCCCTGAGGAGCAGTCTGTGATCTCAGCCCCCACTGCAGAGCCAGATGGGGAAAGCAAGAAAGACAAATAGGATCCCCACCTAGTTTCCTCTGTCAATCCCTGGCACCTTTGAGGCCCCTTCATTAATTTATAAGCCTTGTGTGAGGCCTTGGCCTTGGCCTTATTTGTTTTCTCTGTGCCTCTGCCTGGGTGGGGCAGGGTGCAAGGTACTTACTGAGCACCTTCTAGGAAGGCCTCCGTTGCGGTGTCAACTATGTCTGGAGGAAGGGAGAGATCTGATGTGATGGAGGAAATGCTCTCCCTCAGAGTCTGGGTCGGTGTGTCAGCTACTGTCCACCACTCACTTCGCCACTGCTTGGTGGTTTCATTGTCCCTACACCGCCTACTTAGATTAAACCCTAACATAAATGCCAGGGTGTAGAGTCAGCGCCAAGATTTTTCCCTCAAGGACCCTTGCTGCTTCAGGGCCCTCTGGCTTGCTCTGTGGCTTTCATTAAAAAGTATAAGCCTAACTTGGTCCTTAGTTCCGGGGAGAAACCAGAGTTTTCTCGTGGAAGACAGTATGGAGTAATACCCCTATTTTTTTGGAGGTGCAAGGGAAGTAGTCAGTGTTGGGCCCCCCAGATGAGAGTCCCCGGTCAGGGTCGGGTTTTCCATCCACCTTCCAACCGAATCTCCACACCCAGTTGATGGTTTTCCATAATAAAGAGACTGGAATTTCCTTTCGATTGTGCCTTTGTGTGCCCCTCCTCCACCGCCCCGCCTGCGGAATTGCCCTTCTCAAAGGTCACCCGGATAAGCTCCACCAAAAACCAGGCATGGGTCCCCGGGATTGGGGAAGAGCAGGAAAAGGCTAGTTTGGGAACTCTAGGGCCGACCGCCCCAGTTACAGGGAGGATTGGGCTGGGGATTGGGCGGCGGGGCGGCGGGGCCCGCCACAGGCGGGGACCTCGGTTACGGGACGGGCTACGGGGTCGCGCTCTGGCCCCGCCCGCCGCCGGCGGAGGCGGTGCCCCGGGGCCCCGCCTGCAGGCAGCGTGCGCGCCGCGCATCCCTCGGCGTGCGGCAGGGGGGACCCGTCCGGGAAGCAGCTTCTCGCTCGTGGTGTGGGGGTAAGCGGAGGCCGCCCACCGCCCCTTTCCCGGCCGCGCTAGGCGCCATGGCTCCCCGCGGAAGGAAGCGGAAGGCCGCGGCGGCCGAGGTCCCGGCGGCCGAGAAGCGGGAGAAGCTGGCTGGCGGCGGGAAAGAAGCGGAGGTGGCGACTGTCGTCATCGAGCACTGGTGAGGGGCCCGGAGGGTCGCGGGGCAGGGGCCAGGGGCCGCGGGCCCATCGCGCGTCTCACGTGTCCCCGTCCCCATCCCCGCAGCACAAGCTGACGAGTGTACGCGCGCAACGCCGCGGCGCTGAGCCAGGCGCTGCGCCTGCAGGCGCCCGAGCTTCCGGTGAGGGTGAACCCGGACAAGCCCCGGAGGGGCAGCTTCGAGGTGACGCTGCTGCGCCCGGATGGCAGCAGTGAGTGGGGACCGGGCTCCGAGGCCAGGGGGCGCGGGTCTCAGAACTCGCGGCCCTGCGTTCATTTCGGAGATTTGTGGGTGGGCCCCAGTCACTCGCTGTGCCCCGCCCTCCCCTAGGTGCGGAGCTCTGGACTGGGATTAAGAAGGGGCCGCCGCGCAGACTCAAGTTTCCTGAGCCCGGAGAGGTGGTGCAGGAGCTGAAGAAGTACCTTTCATAGGGCGGTTTGGGCGGAAGTCCTCAAGCCGAGGTTTGGAACGGGGGCGTGGGTTGATCTTGGGGTGGCTGTTAGCTGAGCAGTCTTCGCTGCCGTCTCAGAACTGCCCCCAGGGTGTTCTCTCTGGTGACGCCCCGCCCCTTCTACCCGCGGGGGGGAAACGGAAATGTCCCAGAAAGGTTTCTGTGGCCCATCCTTTGCTAACGTTCTTTGAGCTAAATTATAGAATACTAGTGGTGATGGAAATGATCGTGTAGGTAAGTGCAGTTTGCGTTGTTTGACGACGCAGTTGCCGCGCAGGTATAAACCTGGAGTGGGCTTTGTTTAGAAGTGATTTTCCACATCCCTCCATGATTTGTCTTAATTCTTTGAATTGGTTTTAAATTCTACTTATTAGTGACTTAAACAGTCATTAACCCCGGGTTTTATTTGAGTTGTGATTTATCCCTTTACTGGCAAAAATCTGTTCATTTCACGTATGCTTATTCTGGCCCTGTTTTGTTCCTAATGTTTCTGCTAACTGTCCTATGTGATAATACTGCTTCGCAGTAGTCACTCCTGGCTATAGGGATTTGACATCGTCTTTATCCCTGGTGCTTCAGTTATCTGTTGAATGCGGTCAGGGAAGACGTACTCCTTCCTTGCCTGGGGTTGGGGTTTACGGATTGGGGGGCATGTCTTTGTCCAGCTCTGATTACCTGGTTCCCTTCTCTAATCTTTCTTCCCCTCTCATTTCACAGCCTCTCCCCCTGGTGATGTTGGACCATTTATGACGGGACATGACCAAACTCCAGTCATGTGCCAGAAGCCATGGTTTCTTCCCCTCCAGAAATGGTTCGGTTATGAGGCAGCCTCTAGTAGTAAGGCATTGAAAAGTTTTTGGATTTGGTCTGTTTAATAAAAGTTGAAATAAAGTATTTGAGTTGATAAGAAGTATTTGAGTATTTTGGTAAAACTTCATCTTAAATGGTAAGGCTGGTAAGCCAGCCTTACAGGCTTGGTCTCCCTTTTATTTTTCATGGCATAAGGTCACAAATACCTGCAACTCCTACGTCTTCGGTAGAATTATGAAATGGTTATAAAGACTATGGGGAAGATAATTTATTTTTTTAAAAGCAACTGCGTTTTTCAACTCACTTCTTGGAAGTAATAGAATTACATCTTTCTGGCCTCTCATATTGGCGATGAGTAAGGTCCACACGTTAGGTGCTAGACAACATCCTGTCAGCCCCACCCATGTAGTGTTCCACCCAACACTGCTTCACATCTGGAAACTTTTACACACAACCCCTGCCACTGGTGGTCTAGCTCAATTTTCACTGAATTAGCAGTGACTAGTTAGATGCCTCATTATCTGGGAGACCTGCCCTTGGCTGTTAACCTCTTAACATCATAGTTGGGGGTCACCGTTTGTTTTACTTGTCCCTAACAGGAAAGCTGATGACAAATAAGAAGGTTCAAGTTCATAATTTTCTATTCATGGTACTGTTTATGCCTGTCTCTGGAAGTCTGGGGAGGGAAGGCCCTTCAGCACCAAGAGTACACCAGCTTTTTGTGCCCAAAGGGTAAAGGGCGTGTGCTAGCCTCTGCCCATACACCTCTTACCTGGCAACACTTCCCACCTGCCAGTGCTTTGAACCTGCCCGCCCCCTCCCCCTGCACTATGTCAGTATATCTATCTCTGTTTCGGACTCTGAGGAAGGGTCGGGCCATACCGAGGGCATACTGGTGGGCTCCAGCCTTCCCTCTGATGTCCAGTCCATCACATCAATCTCCTCTTCAGAGCTGGCAGGAAGTGGGTCCAGCAACTCAGAGTGGCCAAATACCTCCTGGTCTGCCTCTGGAGCAGGGTACAATACCTCACCCATAGTTAGAGACACTGCTAGTGAGGACTCCACCCAGGTTGAACCAGGAGAGAGGTTCCCATAAGAATTTTGGGGAGGGTCAGGGGAGTCCAAGTGAAGCTTGTCTCTCTGGCCACCCAGTGGCTGGGAGCTGGTCATTTGCAGGTCTGGAGTCCAAGAGCCTCCCATTGAAAGCACCTCCTCTTCGTTCATCTCACAGGGCATGACTAGTGGGCTCAGGGGCTCAACTGGCTCTTTGTCCTCAGGTTCCACCGGCTCCTTGTTCTCACCGACAGGTTCCTTTTCCAATCCCGTGAGCTCCCTGGGCCAGAGTTCCATGTCAGGCAAACACCATTCTTCGCCTTCAATCCAGTTCTTCTCTGTTTCTGTCAGGTGATAACTAGGGGTCCTGCAACCTTCGACCCCAGGACTGTCCAGAGACCCTATAGTTGGCGCCACGTCGGCGCCACAGAGCATGAAGTCCAAGATCTCCTCCAGCTCACTGGTGGCAGCAGCACTAGTGATTCGGTACTCCTCGGCTTCACAAGGGCGCCCGAGCAGGACTGCGTCCAATCCGTAGGGCTCTGTGCAACCAACGTCCAGCCCGGGCTCCCTCCCTACCAAGCCTGGGCTGGACCCAAACTCGGACTTCACCACCGGGGGGTCTGGGGAACGACTGGCAGAGAGCAGAATGTCTTGTAGCCGAGAGCACACCGGGGAGCCCTCACACAGTTCCATTCCAGCGGATGTCACTTCTTGCTCGCTGAGGGAGGCTGGCTGAATCCCCGGAGGCTCTTCTAAGTCTCTAGGTTCCGGGATCTCAGGGCTGTCTTGAGAGCTTTTGACGGGAGGCTCTTGCACTACCTCCCAGCAGGTCCCGTTGACAATCTTCCGAAGTTTCACTATCCCCACCTGCCCCTCCTCTGCAGAGTCTGAGTGAAGTGCCCGGATTTCAGGGCTCCGCTTCTTACTCCCACCTGTCTTTCCGAGACCAGACGGGCTGGGTGAGCTCTTTAGAGGACTAGCTCTTTCTGGTTTCTGTTTGTCCTCTGGTGACTCTTTCTTTATACTCTTCTGCCGCCAAAGTCGCCGGCCAGGGGCTGGGGCTGCTGAGCTGGGTCCACTTAAAATGCTGGAAGGCTTGGGTGTACAGACATCAGGAGACGGTTTTGAGCGACTCAGTCGGATTTTTCTGGGCAACAGTCGTTCATCCACAGAGGGGTACAAGCTGGGTGGGGAAAGCGCTGCAGGACCAAGGGCAGGGTCACTCTTATTCTCTTTAGGTCCCTGACTGTGGCTTGGTGGTGAAGAGCTTTGAGGTGGACAGGCTCTAGGCTTCCTCTTGAGCAAAAGAGTGCCAGGTGAGTTCTCTGCATTCTGTCGGTTGCTCTTCTCCTGTGCCCCTTCCTCCTTCCCCAAGGACTTCAATTTCACTGTCCCAAGAGGACAGGGAGTCTGGCTAACAGGCAGTGGAGTTCGAGGACGGCGGCTGGAAGCCACCACCCGGGCAGAGATTGGGGCAGCACTTGGAGGTTGTAAGCATTCCCGGTTCAGTCTTCGGCCCTGGGGGGCCTTCACGAATTTCCCACCCTCCAGCTGAAGGGATTCTAGCTCAGACACGCGGAGTTGACGGGCTGCAGAAAGCACATCCTGGGCTTCTTCTCGAGATACTTCCATCTCGGAGGTATACAGGAAGTCCACCAGCTTCCTCAGGGTTCTGACCTTCAGGCCCCCTAGCTCTAGCACTACTTTCCGACCCTGGGCTGGCCTCTCCCGCTCCAGGCGCTCTGTGAAGAAGGGGCTACAGGCAGACAGGATACAGCAGTGGGCTGGGACTGCTTCACCTGGAGAGAAATCCAAACACTTGAGTCATGCAGGCTGGCATATTCTGGGCTAAAGACAAACATCACTACCCATGCATGCGGCCTCTTCTCTCAACAACCCTCCACAGAAGTTGAACTAGGAGGAATGTGTCCCTTCTTCCTGCCTGTAAGCTTCTGCCATTGCCTGGCTAACCATTTTTTTTTTTTTTTTTTTTAAGCAGAAAGGTGCAGGCAGGAATGAGGGTGAGTAGGAAGGCAGGAAGAGTGGAGGAAGGAGCATTTTATTTAGTTGTTCATCCTGGTTGTTCTCCCTGGCCCCAGGACTGAACCCGGGACCTAGAGATGGACGTAGACTGCACCCAGCTGCTACTCCACCAGGGTGCGCCCAACTCATTTTATACAATTCAAAATCCTTTTTCGACATCACTGCTTTCAGAAAGCCTTCCCCCACCCGACCTCAAGTCTGGGGTAAGTGCTCTGGGCACAGAGCGGTCTTTTGTAGCTATCACAGCTATGACAGCTTCACTATCTATACGTAACTGTCCGTGTCCTTCAGTAAACTAAGCTCTGAGGACAGAGACCACATCTGTCTTGTTCGTCAAGAACAACTCCTGCTTAATACAAAGTAGGGGATCAGATAAGTAATGCATAACCTTTTTTTGACTCACTCGAGCGGGAAAATGTTACAGGGTGCAATTTTTGTGGCTCAGGCAGCTAAGGGGCAGAGCAGGTATAATCCAAGTACACAAACCAGGGCTGGGGAGTTGGGAAAATTCATAGAAGTCACTGGAAGTTGAACAGAAAGCATGAACTTTGGATGTGGACGATAAAGCTTCAATTCTCTCTGGAGCGCTAGGAAGTGCCTACGAGGCAGTCTGTCCTGAGCCACCTTTTCTTACTTCATGAGCACTTCACAGACAATCTCAGTGTCTCCTATTTCACTTACCGAAGACTTACTGTGACTACCAGAATCAACCTCTGCCCAGAAGTCTTTCTTGAGATTTTAAATATGCCACAGCCATGTACACACAGAATGCATACATGGATGTTCCATCAATACCTCCAATGCAACCTTACTAGAAAATGAACTCATTATTCCCCTTCCCTAAAAACTTTCCCCCATTTATTACTTCAAATAAGGTATCACATTCACCCAGTTGCTCAAGCTTAAAAACAAGAAATGATCTTGAGTCTTTTTCCATTACCTACCTAATCAAACATTAAAAAGCTGACACTTCCTGAATCCTTATTACGTGCTATGGATTGTTCTAAGGGTTCCACCAGCACTAAGTCATTTACTCTTCACTGCACCCCTGCGAAGTAGCTATTGTTATTACAGGAGTAATAACATATGGCATAGCTGAGTAACATGCCCCCAGTTATAGTTAGTAAATAACGAGCAAGATCTGAGCCTATAGCGTCTCTGGTCTTAACTGCAGTACATTTTGTAAATTCTCTGCAACAGCTCACAGGCCATACAGTTCTCTCTTTTCAATGTCTTAGTTCAGGGTACCATTCCCTTTCTTTTGGATTTCAAGTCTCCTACCTGGGCTCAATAACATCCAATAATTATTCTCATAGAGCCCGAATGTTGTTTCTAAGCAGGTCTCTGATTGTGACCTGCTGATCTTCTTGAAACCTTTATATACATTTCCCAGTGTTCTGATGAAAGAAGCTACTTTTGTTTTAAAGAGGAAAGAGGCTCACCCTGGTGGAGTAGCAGTTTGGTCAATTGCCACCAAAGGAGTGCAGGCCACATCTCCGTGGGTTCTAGTCCCAAATCCGGGGGGGGGGAACAACCAGTGTGAACAATTAAGTAAGGAAAAAAAAAAAATATGTTCCTTCCTTTTCTCACTTACTGCCTACCTGCTTGCCTACTCACCTTCATCCCTACCTTAAATAAATAAAGGACGGAAGGGGGAGGAGAAAGAAGCATCTTCTAAATTTATTTTGGTTTTTCATCCTGTCCCCAGGTCGTGAACCTGGGTCCTTGGGCTTTACATGTCAGCGCAGCGGCATCTAAACCATGGGAGCCATGACAGTGTGCCCAAGAGGTATTTTTTTTGCAGAATATTTCAGACCTTAATGACTGCTGATGATTTCTCTCGCCATATCTCTGGTCAATACACTTCTATAGTCTGCAGTCTAGCTATGACGAATCAATCACAAATCCATGGTAACACCTGTAGTTTGTCCACATGCTACTCTTCTCTTCCACTTCTTCCTATTTCCTTCATATCTCACTTACAGGGTTATCTATAAGAAAATCTCCTAACCCCCATCCTCTAGTGTGTGAAGGATACATCTCTTGTGCTTCTATATCAAGTGTATTTACCCCAGTATGTTATTTATTATACTGCAGAGCTACATGAATGCACTGGTTATTTGAATGTCTCCCCCTTACATGATTTCCAGCTGAGAGACTTTATCTTAAACATATCGTATTCTCATGATAGTACAGTGTACCAGCATACAATAAGCAACTGATGCTTTTGTGCTTACTCTGAACTAGGAATGAATCCCAACTCTTCAAGTACTAGAAGAACCAACAGGCAAGTCACCTAGCTCTCTGGGTCTTAACTCATCTGTAGGACCAGAATCACATAACATTACTAATCTCATGAGGCCGTTTTACAAATCAAGTGAGCCATCATAGTATATACTCTGTACGCTGTAAACTGTAGCGGATTACACAATGTTGGTTGTCATAATTCTTTTTTATAAATGAAAAAAATTGAGCTTCAGAGAAATAAGTGACTTGCGTGTTTTTACTTACTTATAACAAAACTAGGGCTGAACTTGGGCTCTCTGACTTCTAGTTTTGGGCCTTTTACATTATACCAGGCTCTACATCATGCTGACTTAACATTTCACGTATAAAGAGAAGAGGTGGAAATAAGGTACATATTTTTAGATCGAACAAAAAACTAACAAACAAACCCAAAACAAAACAGTAAGTCATCAATTTGAAGACAAAAAAATAAATAAATAAAGATTAAGCCAGATAATGTGAAAATGTTATAGTATCATCTAACACTATACTGTGCTTAGTGTATTAAAAGAACTAAGTCCTTACCAAACTTTACAATTAGTTTCCTTTTTTCCCCCCTCCCCACCCCTGGCCCTGGGTCTTGAATCTGGGTCCACCGCCTGTGCCTTAGCCACTTGAGCCACCCTGGTTGGGGGCGGTGGGAGGATAAGTTTCCTCTCTTGACAGTGTAGTCTCCATTTTCACTCTTGAAAACAGTGACCATCCTAGAAAGTTTTTTTTTTTTTTTAAACCAAATAGCTTATAATACTCAAAAGTGATAATACATTTTACTAATTTTGTCCTCTAGCCCCTGGTCCTAAACTCATTTTCCTTTATTCTATGGTGCGTTTTCAGGTGAGTCCTCACTGGTCACTTACCTTCTGCCTGCAGAAGAACATCACAGAACACACCAGTCTGTTGCTGGTGATGAAGCTGTAGAAAAGCTAACCGGAGGAACCGGGGATTCCTGTACAGAATTTTGGAACTGGCAGGGGAGCACATGTTGGTCATTTATCAAACCTTTTAGATTGTTACAGATCAGATTGCTGTGGGTGAGAAAATACATTTCAAAACCATGGTCATGCCTACATTATTTTTCTTTGTCTTTGAAATGGCAGGGATATTTTGAAAGTGAGAGATAATAGTATGAGTTGAGGAATCATCAGCCCAGAAATGGTGCTAAGGATGCTTCAAGAAAGGATGTTACAGTGATTACACGAGGGAGCGCAGAAAAACCTTGATTTGAATATCAGTTCTGTTATGAAGCTAGTTGTGAAATCCCAGGCAAACGATATAACTTCTCTAAGTCTCACTTTTCTCATCCATAAAATTATATTACTCATCATAGGGCTGTTTTAAAGATGAAATGGATCGATGGCGGTACAATTGCTTAGCACTCAAAATGGTTATCCTTAAACCTTCCTCATTCACAGTACCATTCAGATTCAACTCCTGCAGTGCTGACTCCTCAGATTGTTCTTGAGCATCACACTCCCAAGTTCCATGTGTATAATCCGCGATTACTACTTTTAAAGACAGAAACCATATTGAGTGTGAGCTTCTCCAAGAAGCCCTGCGCAGCTCCTTGGCGCTAAGCGCCCTCTATCACAACAGCAGAGGGTGCACCACGTTGAGAAGCCGCTGCTGGCCTTGGGAGGAAACAGAACTAAGGACACTGGCACCCTTGGTTCTGATGTTTTTGACCCAAGCTGCCTGATTCTACCTGGAAACTGGCACAGAGTGCCTTTGGGTTTGTCAGGCTGGTGAAATACGCGGTTAACAACGGCGCCTGAAGAATTAAGCCTTCTGCGCCTCCCGAAAACAAACTGGACCCTCGGGCTTCCAGGCTTACTCAATTTCCAGCTAAACCGCCCCACTCACTGCACAGCTGACGTTCCCTTCCTGGCATGCAGTTCTCTGTACCGTGGCCCTCGGGATCCCGAACAATTCGATCTACGAGGGAGGCGAAAAAACAAGAAAGAGTGGAAAGGTAAATTAAGAAAGGGTGAACTCAATTCCAATCCCAGTCAGAGAGACGTGGGGGGAGGATGGCAGCTGTTTGCAAGGGCCCCAACCTAGGCCGCGGGGAAGTTTTCCGCCTCACCAGCCCGCGATCTGGTCCCTCAGACCCACCCTGGAAAGGCTCTGCAGCGCTTGGGTCCTCTGTCCAGCCCGCCTTGCTTCCTCCTCGTGTCCAGCCTCGCGCCGGAAGATTTAGCAAAGCAGCACAGGTGGGTCAACGGCCGGAGCGTTCCTCTTCCAGTCCAGAACCCAGGGGAACGCGGTTGGCTAGGAAAGCCGGGCTTTAGGAAAGGCCCCGCAAAGCCGGGCGCCCCCGCACGCTCAGGGCGCCCGGCCCAACTCCTTTGAAGAGCGATCTGGCGCGAGGGTTTCTGGGAATGGAGCGCGGGGATCCGGGAGGCCCGAATTCAGGGCTTTCCCTTCAGCGCGCTCTCCGGCCGCACGGCTTTTGCAGTCACACCCTGGAGTCCTCGGACCGCTGTCGGCCTGACCTCCTCATGCACTGGGTCGTGGTGACAGTGAGGGCCTGATGCCACGCGACCAGCGCCACACACACCTCGCGCCCGCAGCAGCCCTCGCGCATAGCGCGTCGCTGGGCCGATGTCCTTCCTGCCTCTCCCAGCCGCCGGGCTGACGTCATAGGAGTATGTCATCCCCATTGGCCGAAGGCTTCTCGGAGAGCCAATCCCAGGCTGGGGAGCGCGTTGGGCGGGAGGCTAAGTCTCGAGGGACTTGAGGGCGGAGGAAAAGCCTGCTCGGCTGCCGGACGCCGGGGCAGCGTCGCTCGGGAAGCGTCGCTCGGGAAGCGTTTCTGTGGAGGCCGCCTTCTCCCGTGGCCCTTGAGGAAAACACGCGGGAAAGCGGGGCCGGGCTCTCCACCGGGGCAGGCCCCGAGGCGGGCGGTCACACTTCTTCTGCATGGTGGGGGCGCCCAGCTAGAGCCTCTCAGGCCTAATGGAGGCCGAAGCCTGCGGAAGGCTCAGCCGTGCCGCAGTCGCACCAGTCTAGGTCTCTCCCGAGGCCGGGGATGCCGGTCATAGGGCGTTTTCTGAATTCCGGTTTGTCCCAGATCCCACTCGGGCCTCCGCTCTCCCGGGTGTGCACTTCCGGTCCGGAGTGGGCGCCCTGCAGTGTCCTTCCCGAGAAAATGTGCCCGTTCACCCCGGGCGGAAATGGCGGTTTTCTAGGACGAGGTGAAAAAATGCAGATCTCAGAAGCAAACTTTTCGAACGGATGCCGCCCAACAGTTGTTCCCCGGGACTGCAGGGCTTGCCTGCATGTGCGGTAGGACCGGGTCCTGCGCGTTGGTGTAGACTGTGTCCGGCGCTGGAGTGCGTGATTGACGCCAAGGCCCTTAGTGACAGTGGTGCCACGAAAGGGGACAAACCCCTGCTGAGGCCGCCCGGAGGCAGGAGAGGAAGGTGCCTAAAGGAAGGGCCCTGCGAAGGGGCAGGAGAGCGGGGTGAGTCATACTGGGTGCTCAGCCCTGTCTGTCTGGTCTTTTACAAGAGTTTGAAGGACTTGATGGCAATTCGAAGCAGGGGCCATTTCCGACTTAGCTACTGTTTTTCCTGGTTTGAGGCCTCTGCTCTTAACATGGAAAAAGAAACAAGGCGTAGAGGATATTTTTGGTCACCATTTTCATATTTCGAAGAGGAAGCAATTCGTGAAAGGGCATAAAACTTAGCAGAAGGAGGACAGATTTTTAGATGTCAGTACACACACACACACACACACACACACACACACACACGAAAGCAAGGCAGCAAGCAAATAAAGGGAGAACAGTGGTGGTTTATGGCATCTGTCGCTGTGAATTCAAGTTACCCCTAGCCCTGGGTCTTAAACCTGGGTGCTTGGGTTGTATGTGGACGGTGCTGCCCAGAGGTTCGCAGTCTTAACCCCTAAACCACCAGGGTGTACCAAGCTGATTAATTTTTAAGAACAGAGGACTCACTTTTTTTTTAGTAGGAAAAGTACAGTCAGGAAGAGAGAAGAGGAAGAAGCACTTCTTACTCTTGTTTAGTTGTTTATTTTGATTTTCACCCTGAGCCCTGGCCTTAAACTCTGGTCCTTGGGATGTCTGTGACCTGTGTTCAATGTGGAAGACAGCTGAGTAAACCGGTATTCCATCTGTGTACACCTTTTTACTTTTTCTTTTTTAAATTCAACACCAGTTTAGGTAAATTTTGGGTCAGTAGAATATCTATAAGGAATGATAAAGGGCCATCCTCCCTGGGCCATCAAGAATTGCAAACTGGGGTGCACTCTTGTCACTCAGGTGGCTGATACAGTTTCGATGTGGACCATGTAGAGCCCACAGGCTGGAGTTTGCCACTTGGGGGCGGGGTGTTGAATCAAAATGAGCAAATAAAAAATGTTTCTCCCTTCCACCTCTCTTAAAAAAAAAAAAAAGACAAACTATGGATGCTACTATGTAGTACCAGAGGGAAGAAAAGACTGAAATAGTTTGTTTTTCATTGGATAAATAGCTAGTGGTTTTTTTTTGAAGTTGAATATTTTCCCTTTTTTCTTTTTGGCAGGTAGAGTTTTAGTCCATTCTAATTACTGCAAGCATAGCATTCTACCCTGTATAAAAATTTTAACACTTTTTTAAATACAATTTTATTCCCAGGCTCTTCCCTAATCTTTCTCTATTTTATAGTACACTATTTTATAGTATCTTGTTTTTCTTTCTGTAAGTGGTGATGTTTGTGGGTGAGAAAGTTAAACTTCTAAGGAGTTGTAGAACAACACAGAATGTAACATTCCTGGCATTCAAAACAAAACAAAATCAAAAAAAGGAAAGGAAAAGAAAAACGAACATCTCAATTTATTTATTTCTCTTTATTTTTTTAATTGCACTAACTCTTATTTTACACCTTAAAATGAACTCATATGTATAGGTGCCCCATAGGTGCAGTTGCCCTATTCCTCAGATATATGTCAATATACCGTAACCGAATCACTAAGTGTTCTTCACTGTTGTCCAGTAGGCCCTGTCACCATTTGTCCCCCCATCCATGTCTCATACCCTGTTGGTCACCTTGGTTCTAGTACAAGTGTCCAAGGGTTGGTTTTGTTTCATTTGTTCCTTTGTTTTGTCTATTTCTATTCCATCTATGAGTGGGGTCATCTGACATCTATCTTTCTTCTTTTGACTTGTTTCACTTAGCATCATCCCCTCTAGTTCCATCCATGTTGAGTCACATGACAGGCTTTCATCTCTTCTAGGGGCTGTGTAGTGTTCCATTGTATGTATGTACCACATCTTCTGGATCCATCCTAAGTTTTCATTTTTACTATTACCATTGTAGTCAACTCCAAATCACTGCAACTTGACTTTCACACTAAGTTTACCTTCATCCTTGCCTCCTCTGTAATCCATTCGTCACATTAAACAGCCAGCTATATTCTTGTTAAATGTTTTTTAAAAAGAAAAGTGCAGGCAGGAATGAAAGTGAGCAGGCAGACAGGAAAAGAGAGAAGGAAGAAGCATTTCATTTATTTTATTTAGTTGCTCATCTTGGTTGCATGTGTCTCCCCTCCCACCACTTCCAACCTGGGTCCTTGGGTGTGTGTGTGGATTACATCCTGTAGCCTTAGCTACTAGGCCACCAGGGTGCGCTAAAAGTAAACTTTTTGAAATCAGGGCTTTGCTCTATCTTAACTATCTTTGACATCTAGAAAGCTATCTGACTCACAGTACGTGTCCAAATAACCCAAGTAGAACTAGCCTTTTTTTTTTTTAGGCATTTTATTGATTTTTTTTTTCCTTGTATATCCTGGTTGTTTCCTCGGCCTGGGACATGAACCTGATATCCTTGGGATGTATGTGGACTGCACTCTTGGCCAAAAGTGGCTGACTAAACCGTCACCACTAGGGTGCACCAAGATTTAAATTTTAACATTTTCACTGCTGAATTATCTTTTTGATGTGTATATAACTTTATTTTGAATTTTATCTAAAATTTCATTAATTTTTAATGACCTGTCCAGGATTACATAACTAGTAACTTAGGAGATTTACTCATTCACCTGTTGCTAAATGTGAGATAGAATGCTGAGTTCATGAAGCTTATCTTCTGGTGGGGGAGAAAGGACACCCCCGCCCGCCCCCCCCCAACACTTGTAAGTTGTTAGCAGTGATCCAACACTAGATTATGCAGGTAGAGTACCAGTATAGGCAGTTCTGCAGAATTTTAAGGAAAATGTCAATATTATACCCCCTCATAATATATTATTACCAGGATTTGATTAATTTTTGTTTTTGTTTTTAAAGGAAAGGTATAGGCAGGAATGAAGGCAAGCAGGCAAGCAGAGAGAGAGGAGGAAGAAGCATTTATTTTCTTTATTTGTTGTTCATCTTAGTTGTTTGTCCCCTGTCCCATCTGCTGGCTTGGGTCCTGAACGCATGTCTTTGGCATCTCTGTGGCCTGTGCTGGCTGGAAGCTCTGGATTTAACCATGAACCGTAGACTGTTAACATAGAACATGGCTCTGAGGTAGGAAGAAATTAATCAACACACATTTCTTGTGCTGATTGTCTTCCTCTAGTAATCATCTTTGGTTTTTGAACTTGCTATGGAAAGTTCAAAGACAGGAATCAATGGAAAGTGGAAGTAGAAGATGTGATAAGGTATTAAGAGAAGGGTGCACCCTGTGACCATGTGGCTGAGATGGCTTGAGGCTAGAGTGCAGACCTCCTAAAGCCTCAGGACCTGGATTGGAGACCTGGGTTGGGGTGGGAGTATCAAAATAAACAAATAAATAAACAAAAATGCTCCTCTCTTCCTCTTTCCTTCCCTCCATCCCTGATTCCCTCTCTGTCTTCTATTCCTCCTCTCCTCTCGTTTTAAAAAAAAAGTAGTGAAGAATTTTATATAGAGTTAAACTGTGCTCATTGTTCTGTTAATGTAATCATTTCCCATTCTAGTTTATTTAAAGCTTATCAAACAAATGTCATGCCATTTTGGTTTTCCAGACTTCTGAGATAATCCTTTTTGGCCATTTTAGACCAAACAACAAGAGTCTATGAAGTTGTAGCCTAAATTTGATGGGTTGGATAATGCTAGATCAGTCTGATTAGAAATGTACTCTCATGGAGTAGTGGTTAGATCCACTGTCTCCAGCACAGTCCACTTACATTCAAGGACCAGGGTTCTAGTCCTACTCGGAGCCTGGGGAAGCAACCAAGATGAGCAACTAAATAAAAATAAATAAATAAAACGCTTCCTCATTTCCCCTGCCTACCTACCTGCCTGCTCATCGCCATTCCTGCCTGTACCTTTCCTTCAAAAAAAAAAAGAAATGCACATTCATACAGAGGAGGAAAGTTCGGCTTATGGTTAATAAGTGTTTAATGTACTGACTGAATAAATGTGGTACCTTGAAAGCAGATGAAGAGCTTAGCTTTTATCCTGACAATAGTGTAAGGGATGGAAAGAGCATAGACTGGCGTCAGATTTGCTGAGGGGTTTGTTTCTTAGTCAGGTGAACTCAGGCAAGATGAACTCTTGCTGAGCCTTGATTTCTTCATCTGTTAAATGATAGTAAATGCAGTTTCCATGGAGATGCGTTCACATGCATGATCCAGCTCCTTCATTGGTTGCTCTTATTGGGCAATGGTGAGCTACTGAAGGTTTTTGGAGTAGGGTAGATACTGGTAATAACTCATTCTTAGTGTGTTTATACTATATATATTGTTTTAAGAACTTTGTATGCATTTTAATTTCCACAACAGTGCTGTGAGAGATAGTCACTATCTCTGTTTTATAGTTCAGGAAACTGAGGCTTGATGAGATTATAAAATTTGTTCAAGGTCACATAGTAAATGTACTTGAGTAAATGTACTTCCAGAGGAGGAAGGCTTGAAGCCGGACAGTCTGACTGCAGAATTTATGTTCTTAACCACTATTCTAGATTATGAAAACTTTATGAAGATTCATTTGGCAGCAATCTACAGGATAGGTTTAAAATTTTTCAGTAAGAAAGAAAAATTTCTATTTATCAATATATCTTTGTTTAGTAATCAGTAAATGACCATAAAATACTTGCCTTTATCAAGGATGTAAAGAAAAATTCAGTCTGTTTTCCATGGTTTAATGGTCTAAGAATAAGGATGACTCTTAACTCAGGAAAAGAATACCTGCCTGCATTTATTTCAGTCAAGTGTAAAAAATGTGTATTAAATAGATCACCTTAAACTTGTGAAGTTCACAAAGAAATCACATTTTCTTGAAGTGAGACTTTTCCTACACATGCTGTTTTCTCTTCTAAAAATATTCCTTGTTTATTTGGATTCCATTTATACTCCCTGCCTCAGAGTATTTTGATTTAGGGTTATGAGAAGACCGTGATTTTCCTTCCAGCCCAGTGGATTTAGTTTCTAGTTGAAAGTGTAAACACAAAAAACTGGTAGCAGTTCCAGGTTTTTTTTTTCTTTCTTTCTTTTTTTCTAATTAGCTCTGCTAATGCAATTAACCAGGACAATGAAATGGAAAGTGTACCTCAGATATACTCTACCATCCCAATTCAACACATAGTAGTCCTGTATCGAGGATTTCTCTCTCATTCCCTTCCTTTGGTAAATGTTTTGGGGTGGGAGCGACAAGCCAAAAAACAGCAGGCAAATAAAACAGCCCTTTTCTGTTCCCCCACCTGGAAAGGAAGAGAGAGAGGGAGGAAGAGCCTCACCATTGAAGAGAATTGAGGCTTAGGCGTGCTATTCCAAAAAGCTCTTGTTCCTTCACGTCACCCCACCCCCAGTAATTCCTCAGAGATTGTATAGTCTCCACTTTAAATATAAATATATATATAAAACTTCCCCCGGTCTTTTTCCCCTCCTCTCTCTTTTTTTTTAATTTCCTATAATAAAGTTTCCTATTGGATAAAATCAGCTCCCTGATTTATGCCTGGCTCCTATTGGAAGTTCTCAGGAGCTGACATCACTTAGGAAAGCGAGGGGGTAGGGCTGCCAGATCAGTTTGTCACCACCCAGGCTCCCTAGCCTTTGGCTGGGTGCAACTTCCATTTTAGGTGTTGGATCTGAGAGAAAAAAAAAAAGAGAGAGAGGGAGAGAGAGAAAGAAGATCAGGAAAGATCCTGAAAGGAGGAAGAGGTGGCGGAAAATCAACTTCCTTGCTGGATTTGTCTTTCTCAGCACATTGACGGAGCCTTGATTTTCTTTCTTAAAGGACTGGTTTTTAGAAGTCCACAATTGAGGTGTGTGTCTTTTTAAAAATGTGTACAGACGGGTTAAGGATAAGTCAAGTCGAATTTTTGTCTTCTGGTAACGAGGGACTTTAAAAACGAGCGAGGATCTGCTATGCTGATGGGTGACTTTTAAGAAATTATTTTTTCTTCTACTTGGGGAAATTTTTGTATTAAGAGAGAAACTATTCAGGACCCAGAAACAAACTTCTGGGTCTTTCGAATGTAGGGAGATGAATAGATTCAGAGGGGTGAGAGCAACTTCGTAAATTTACATTTGGGTATGTTATTTGATTTTTTAATATATATATATTTTTCTGGGTTAAGCTAGCAAACTTCAGTTTTAGGAGCCCAAACCAAAAGTTGGGTTTTTTGGCATGTTGCGTGTGGGTTGGGAAAGGAATTTGTCCGGGTTGGAAGCTCGTTATACAGATGGTTGTTCATATGTTTCAAAACTTTTTTTCCCCTTTTGTCATTAGATTTGTGGAAGTGGAAAGTTGCAGGGAGTTCTGCAGCTTAAATGGTGGTGCTTTAGAGTTTGAACGGCCCAGATCGGTTTCAGCCCTGGTGTTCCTGGGTGGATCCCTCTTACTTTTCCAGGTGCAGTGGGTGGGAGCCTCACCCTTCTGTTAGACTTCACCTCGCGGCTCTGCCTTATAAAAGAAAACAAATGGGTCCACGGTTATTAAATTGCCAACCCCTTCCTCCTAAAACTACTTTTGGTGGAAAGCTTTGGAGGTGTTGTGTGGCAAGTCTGCAAATATGACAATGTTTGGTTGCTATCCTTTAAGGAATAAGGAAATTCTAATCATGCTTTTTTTAGTTCACCTGAATAAAGTGGCAGCACACCTGAAAATATTTTCAAGGTTTGTGTTCTGTGAAAGAGCCATGAATTAAATAAGGTTAGGCTAACAATACATTTATGCAAACTTCAGCGTTTCAAATGCATTTGAGAAAGCAAAGCGTTTTTATTTTTACACCACACTGAAAGTTGTTTTTGGAGGTGAGTTTTTTGTTTGGTTAATTTGCTGTGAAATCAGTTCTGTAAGAGTTTAAGTTGACTGCTATCATATTTAATTTTAATCTTAAGATGTTTTTGCAAATGCATTCTTGCAAATATACTGATTCTAGATAATTATATAGTCAACTCATCAGTAGCCGAAAATGGGTATTCTCTTCCTTCCCGCTTTGAAAATTTGAATCAGTCTGAAAATTGTAGATGGAACAGATACTGTCCTAATTGCTACAAGATGGGCCTTAATATGTAAGCTGCTCATTAGTTTTAAACTATATGTATTTAATAATCCTCTGATTTTATGCATCTCTTCCCCATTCTTTTGAGAACAATTTCCTCCCTGAATTTCTTTTTGAAGGTATTTCTTGAAAGATTATTTTATCCTTATGAGGTGGTGGCTTTAGAGGAAACAGAACTTTGTTCCTTCTTTTAATATAATCTAGTCAAAGTCTAGAGTAAAATTTTAATGTCTAGACCTCATAATGATAGCAAGTGCAGTTAAAAAAAGAAAGAAGACAACGTACACTGTCAGTTGGATTGTAATTATTTTTTATTATTTTCCGAATTTTCTTTCAAATCTCTGTCTTGACTCCAGCCTAGGGGAGGTTCTTGGTGGATCTTTGGAGGGTTGGTCATATTGCTGCCAGAGTGTCAGTTTCCTACTCAACCTTTAGGGGGAGGGATGAGGGAATCCGAAGGAGGAGTACAAAGGCAGTTTGAAAATAGGTTCTGGATGGCTGGTGGTTGTGATTTGGGTCCAGCGTTAAATGCTGGGCTTTGTCTAGCTGCAGTGAGCATCCTAGTAACTAGCATCCTGGCGTATTTCCACGAACTGAGGCATTGTTTTGACTGGTGTGTACTACTGAGCCTTTTGGATGATAAAATGGAAGATTTGTCTTTTATCTCACCTCTACTAGTTCTCTCAGGAAATATAAGGGATGCGAATAAATAGATAATTTGTTTTTTGTTTTGCTGCTTATTTGGTTTTGAGGTAAAAAAACTGATAACAAGTAAGTATGAGTTGTATAGGTTTTTCTTTAGTTGTTTGACTCCTCTATACTGTTGGTTTCTTTGTTATATGACTAAGGTTGTGGTCTGTGTTCCAGGTGGGGATCTTTATTTGGGTGTTTAGAATTCCAGTGTCTTTCTTAGGCTTCCAGTCATGGAAAATTAGAAGGACTAGAACATGTTCTCTCAGCTAGTATGACTATTAGGGCTGTTGGAGGTCTTTAAAAAAACAACAACTGAGTGATTTTAATTCAGTCTGTGGTTTAAGAGGTTACTCTCTAGGGGTGGGTGAGGTAGGATAGATGCAAATAAATAAAGCACAGATTACTGTTCAATTGGAGTAACAAATGATTAGCTCTGTGTAATTTATTGCTTTCTATTTTGATACCCAAAGGCCCCCTGTTACTGACAGCCCTCCCTCTTGCCCTTCTTTTTTTTTTCATTATATACTAATCATTTTGCATATTTAATTTCCTATGACAGTTGGTTTGTTTGGTTTTTTTGGTTTGTTTATAGAATTTGAGCCTCAGAGAAGCTGAGGATTGGTAAAAATCTCAATGCCTATTAAGTGGCCAAGGCCAGGATAAAACCCTGGTCTTGACTAACTGCAAGGTCCATGGATTTAACCACTAATAACACTACTATACTCCAGAGAGAATGGAAACAAGAGCCAGAACTAAAATAAGCCCTTGCTAGAGGAGTGTTTTCATCTTATTGGAGGGTCAGTATTCACTTATTCCTCCGTTTTGGGATAATGTATGTAAAAAAAATCCATATTCCATTAAGCTCTTAGGGAGCTGGATATGTACAAATGGATGTTATCGCAGTCTTTAGAAGAGGGATCTTTCCATATTCTACCATTGCTGTCTTAATTTCTTGACTTTACCATAAATGCCTCAAACTTCATTTGATTATCATTGAGATTTCTTTTTCAGAGAATTTTTAGGCATGTGGTTTGGAATGATGTTGCCAGCTTGCATGAAATGGCTTGTAGGAGGTAGTTCAAATAATGTATTATGCTGTATTAAAATGTTCTGTTTATTTTTGTCTTTCCCTCTAGACTGAGATGCTTGAGTGTAGGTCCTCTTATCTGTCTCTGATTAGCACCTTAGTGTTTAGGATATAACAGTGAGGTGTGCCCAGCTGTAAGCCTTGGTTAAATAAGGCATTTGATGGGAATCCGTGAGGGACTTTTGTTGAAGGCTGAAAGAAAGCTGAGGTAGGAAGCAATACAAAATAGCTTAATAAAACCTCAATGTAATTTTCAAACTTTCATTGTTGTCTGTAGTCTGAACATTTTTTTTCTTTTTTTAAGAAAGGTTTAGGCAGGAATGAAGGCAATTAAAGTCAGGCAGGCAGGAAGAGAGGAAGAAAAAGTGCTTTATCTTATTTAGTTGTTCATCTTGGTTATTTCTACCTGTTGAACCTGGGTTCTTGGGATGTATGTGGACCATACCAGCTGAAGACAGCTGATCTAACTGCTACTCCACCAGGTCATGCCACTTTCAATTTTTTATGCATCTCCTCCCTTCCACTTTCAAGTAAAGTTTCTGGAGATAATTGAAAATTTAATTTTTATTTAATCCTGTTTCCTTTCTGGGTAAACAGTCCAGAGAATAGTGTAAAAAGTAAGGGTTCTAGGCAATTGTATTTCACAATATAATCAGCTGTTAACTTCAAACACTGAAACATTAAATGTAGCCATTTTCTAGGGCAGAGGAACAGGTTATCTAGAACATATGAGAGCTCCCCTTGCGCGCCCCTGCCTCGAAGTATTGCTTTTAGTGGTCAGTGATTTTTATACTTGCTAATAAAAACATAAAAAAAGATGGGATAGCTTTGAATATAAATGTTTCAAAGAAAGTATATTTGCATATCATAGTTTTTGTTGTTGCTTTTGCCACAAAACTTCAGATTTTCTTCACAGTGTGTGTTGGGAAGTTTGAGTTTTAAGAACCCAAATGGATTTTCCTAGGTAATCTAGAATAATTAAAAAAAACTTGCCTAAAGGAGTGAACCAAAGGTAATCAATATGTGAATAGGTACAGATATTCTTTCATGTTTTCTTCACTTGCAAAAGAGGTTAAATGCCATGAGAAGTTAAAATAGGGATTGCTTTGCCTAAAAGCAATTGCCTCCAAGGTTTCCAGTAGAGAGCATTGGTACCGTGTGGCCGGGACATTGTAAGGAGAAAAGAATTGTTGTGGTGAAATAATATGGATCGATTTGTATGTAGTTATAGAGTGTATTTTTTCTAAGTATTCTGCCTCACCCCACCCCTGATTCTGCTTGGAATTGATGTCGTTGATTAGTAAATATTAAGTATTTGAGAACAGGACCCATATTTACTCTTCTGGTTCAGGGGTAGTACCCCCCATTTTTGGGCCATTTGTTTTTTAATGCGTGCTTCTGTCTGACTGGAGTTTATGGGCAATCGGGATCAGGCATATAGGTGGGTGGGGTATTATTAGAATTCAGTTTTCTTAAAATCTTTGCTGACCAGCAAGTTATTTGATCATCACTTTCACTTTTCACTTGTCTCCTTGTGTCATGATAAAAGCAACTTAATTTTGAAAACATTTTATATTTATAGGAAAGTTGGAAGAATAGCACAGTACTTGCATACCCTTCCTTCATTCACCGTGATACAGTTGTTAACATTTTGCCACAAGTGCTTTATTATTCTGTATTTTTTAATCAATTTGCTGACCAAATGGAATTTTCGCAATCTAGAGAGGCAAGGCAGCATAACAAAAGTGGTTAAGTTCATGGATGTTGGACCAAAGCTGCCTGTGTTTAGATCTTGCTTTGCCACTTAACTAGCCATGTAACCTTGGCAAATTGTTTAATTGCTCTATACCTTGGTCTCCTTGTCTGTAAAGTGAGGTTAGTACTATTAACCATCTAAAGGATTTTTTGTGTCGATTACATAATTTAACATTTGTAAAATGCATAAACTGTTACCCATTTCATGGTAAAATCTTGTGTTTGCTATTAAAATGGACATTTTAAATAAAGTCAAGGATCATTTGTTTGCTGGCCTAAATGCTCTTTAAGATCTCATAAAACCCGAGACTGTGGTAATATTAGATGCTTATATAAGGAAGAAATGGGTGTCCTGGAAGGTTAAACTAACTTTATTTTTTATAGGGAAAAAGTGGTTTTAGAATTTTATTTAATTTTGCAGAGTTGGATGCATGAGGTTGTCCAAAATAAAGGTGCTATGGGAATGGATAACTTTTTAATATTGTAAAGGAGGTGTGAGTGGGGAAAGGGAAGCAGGTGAGAAAGTTTATATATCTTATAGTTAAGCTGACCATATCTCCTTGAGACAAAAATGGGACGGGGCTTTTGTGCCCGCTCTGCAGACTGGTCCCAGGGAAACTCAGCTGCCCCTGTACCCTGTGCTACAGATAGTTCTGCTTTATTAAAAATGGGACAAAATTGATGATTGGGAAATATGAAAACAAACAGTACTGTCCTGTTTAAAACAGGATGTATGACCAGACATACTTGTAATTTCTTCAGAGATTTGGATACTTTAGGGAAAAACAGCAATGCAGTCTTCTTTCACCTTTTTGTGTCTGCAAGAGGCAGGTAGAATTCTAGCATCCAAGTGTAAGCTTTCTTTAGTTTTGTCAGAGAATGGATTGAAAAAAACTTTGTGTTTATTTTTCTTGACTTTGAACTAGTTCTTTACCTTGAAGTCTCATGCGTTCAGCCAAGATTTTTAAGGATATCATCTAGTTATGAGTGGTCCTACAGTAAACAGATAGAAATGAAGGCAGCCTTCTGTTCTCCCTTTTCTTGGAATTAAGTTCCCTCTTTTACATTCAGGAAATGTCTTCTTTATTTTCAGCCCCTATTAATGGACATTTGCAAAACTGGGACATGTGGAAATTTTGAGTTCATTAATGCTTCTTGTGAGAAGGGTGCTTCTCAGAAAGAGGTCTGGTCTTATGTACAAAAGCCAAACTGTAACTTGTGGGAAATATGCATGTGCTAGATGCAGACTTCCCTGGAAACTTATGTTTCTTCCAACTTAAGGGTTTCCTTTTTTTGCTTTTCTTCATACTAAATTAACCATGAGATAGATTAGTGTTCTGAATAGTGTGGGCCTTTTTTTTTTTTTTGCATTCTATAGTTTCCTATCATAAATCCTTTACCCAGTCCTCCACATATTTTTTAATCTACTTTTTTCTCTATTGATTTCCTCATTGTTTCCTTTTCACTTGCTTTCCTGTTCCCTTTGCCTCCTCTACCTTTTGTTTTCCTTAGGATGGTGGTCTTTATAGGCATTACTTTACCTCACTAACAAGATGGATAGAACAAACTTTGGATTTTTATTATAGAATAAATCCTACTCTTGTGCTAAGGTACTAAGATACAGGTTCTGGTTTATTTCAGTTAGATCTAGATTAGGAATAATTATGATACAGGAAAATGATCCAGTAATTCAGATTAGTTTTTATCTTGATTTTTTTTTTAGATCTCACACAAATTTGCTAGTTACTCATTTTCGTTTATTTGATAGTAGGGCAAAAGAAGTGTACTTTCCCTAGAGTAAATGATCAGTTTTGTCTGAATTTCCTTTGTTCTATGTTGGAATATAGTAGATCATTGAGAGGTCTCTTTGTGGAGTGAGAGGATTTTTGTTTTAGGGAGCTTATATTTTAAGAAATCAAAATATATTCTGATGGCTGAGGACATAAGACATTGTTAGAGAAACTAGGTCAACTTTTCATTATCTTTATCAAAGCACCTACAGTTCCCATTTCATTTCAAGTGAAGTAAATCTCATTGAAATAAAGTAGCCGGTGTATATTCAGCACACTTTTAAAATAGAGTAGTCTATTTTAAAGGAGAAATTGGTGCCAATCTGATTTCTTTCCACTGTTTCTTTGTTGGAATGGGAGAAGTTCTGTAAGCTCTCTGCTGTTTGCTCTACATTGTCTACTTTGTAAATCAGAACAGAGTTGGTGATTTGAATGTCCACCCTGCTGAAGGCCAAGGCAAATCTGCAAGTAAAGCTACAGGAGACCCCAACTGATGGGCCGAAGACCATGATTAGGAAAAAAAGTATAGAACGAACAATAAACCAAAGTTGCATTAGTTTTCTAAAGTTTAGATTTTGGTTTCATTAAAAAAGTTAAATATCTTTATTCAAAAGAAATTTGAGAGCTTGCTGTATGTCATGCACTGAAATACAGCAACCGGATGACCTTACAGAACTTACATTCTAGTCCTCTGTCTCTACAGATAATATACAAGCAAGTAAATAGTATGTCAGAATGTGCTAATACTATTGAGGAAATAAAAAAAGCAGAATACATAGGGTGGTCAATAGGAAGTGCCAGGATGGTTATGAGGTTTTTTTCAAAGTAGAGTGGTCAGGAAGGCCTCACAAGGTATGTTTGAGAGAGACCTAAAAAGTTAGGGTGGAGTGGCATAGATATTAAGAGTGCAAAGGCCCTGAGGCTGGTTGTTACCAGTGAACGCTTTTACTTTTATTTATTTATTTATTTTTTATTTTTAAAAGAAAGGTACAGGCAGGAATGAGGTGAGTAGGCAGATAGGTAGGAAAGGAGAGGAGGAAGGTTGTTTTTCTCAGCTCTGGGTCTTGAACCAGGGACGTTGGGATATATGTGCACGCTGCCTGATCTGGTTTAAACCACTAGGTCACCAGGGCGCGCCCACCAGTGAATTCTTAAAAGAGATGTGGGGAGAGTAATAGACCTGTTCAGAGACATTCACTGGGGTGCCTTGAGGGGGAGGGGATGCTATAGGAGCACGTATACTATACGATTCCAAGAAAATTGTCTCCACCTCACTTCAGACCTTAGAGACAGCAGCTATTAACCATTTTTCTGTGTATTTGTGAAGAGTTGAGGCAACCCTTTACCCTACCTCCATCTTTCACCCATTGCAGAAGTTTTGTGTGAGTATGGTCAGCACATAATTAGCAAAGTAGCAAAATTTGTAAACATCGATGACCCTTGTCTTGGAACATGATAATAGTAGGGCAGCTACTTACAATAAACTTACATGTATTTGAGAAGTACGATCAAAATTTTCTTCTCTAGAGAAATATATTTCTTTACCATCTTATGTACTTCATCAATTTTCAGTGAACAGGAGAAAGTGATAGCTTAGATCTGGTAGTTTCGTTTTGAGTATGTTTGTTGGTTTGGTTTATATCCCTTTCACCAAATAATTATACCTGCCCTGCTTATCTGCTACTTTTCCTTTTGCAAATTTAACCAAAAACCTCTTGCTATACAAAGTCTTAATCACTGGGATGTAATGACTTCAGGAGCCACTTTACATGTTATCATATCCATAGTTCTGTCTTGTGTATTAGGGGAAAAGGATCATTCCTGATAACTAACTGTATGCCTGTTTTCCCTTTCCTTATGTATATTTAAGCCATGAGGGTGAGTAAAGCACATACTGAGCCACTTGTCCTGGCTAATTTTGGTGGGATTGGGGAAGAAGCAGCAGCTACTTAGTGACTGATGTGTGGAGAAACAGACTTATGGGAAAGTAAAGGATTATTTGATTACCAGAGTACTTGGTGTCTTGAATCATCCATTCTTACTTTCCCTCTCAAGATTTCTGGTTTAGCAAGTCTGTTCTTCAGTTCATGAAAGAGTCTCTCTGTTTCGCCTTTCTTTTAGAGTTTAGCTTTGGAACTTGACCTGGTTACCCTCTGTTCCTCCCTTTAATTATACTTATCTAGTTGTCATCCGTTACTTAATACCATCTTTGGGAGATGACCTTAATCAGGAAATTTTTTTTCCCTCCTCTCTCCTCCTTTAGTCAGGTAACTGTATCATCTTGCATAGGAAATATTCTAGGCAATCATATATTCCCTCAAAATTTGAAGTTGCTTTATATAACAGTTTGAATATATTACTTCAACATTTATAGAAATTTGTAGTTGTTTGGAAAGTGTGTGCTTTGAATGAATTTTTTCCTGAATCTCTAGTGACACCCATTTTCTTATGGAAATGTTTCTCTTTGTGGTTCTTCTAAAAACAGTTGTTTAGTCACTTGTTCTTATTCAAACCAGAAGTTAAAGTGACTTGGCTTGGATAACTCCAGAGTTTCTGGTTATCTCTTGATATTGTCAACTGGGCTATAATTATGTAGGGTCTGGAATGCTCCATTTAGGATTTTGGACTTCTTTGGGGATGAATATGGAACTGAGCTTTGATAATATGGCCCAGCTCTTTGTTTCTTGAAGGAAAATTAGGGTAAGTTGTTTTAAAAATAGTTACTGGACTCCCACCAAGTAGGACTCTAGAGCCCCTGCTTTCTGCCTTAAGCCATTGCTCTCAGCTCAGGACCCTCAGCCTCCATAGGAACCACATCTCCATGACCATCCTGGAGATGGAAGCTGCTGTGCCACACCACTGGGCTGCATAGTTTAAGTCTAGAGTTCTATCCTGTCCCTCTGGGGAGTTACAGTTTAGTCCTCAGGAAATGCTCCAGCTTGCGACATTTGCTGTAGTTCATGCTGAGCTAATGGAGATTCTGAGGGATTTATGATGTCCCAGGACCATCTTGGTCATCACTTATGCCTGTCCTGACTATTACAGAAGATTATTTCACAACTGCGAGTGCCTGGTATATCTTTGCTTCAGGTGTAAAGGTGACTTTTTAAAGCTTTCTTCTGGGCATTTGGAAACATCTAGGATGTAGTTCATCCTAAAGTAACACAGACACATTTCTGACACTGGCTCAGTGTGATGGGAAGAGGAAAAGTGACCCAGTGGTGTGCAGTGTCTCAGAGGGCAATGTTGCCTTGTAGAATAGGGACCTTTGAGGGCATGTGTGTCATTGTTGTCCAATCTGCAGTGAATAAAGGGATATCCTTCAACTCAGAATTCCAAAAAATAAGGCAGTTCTTCTACATAGATTCTGAATCTAGACTACAGAATTTAAGACTGTATCATTCCAGCCATCTTTATATTTAAATGCGTGCTTTCAAAGAGCCTCTAATCCAGACTGAATAGTGATCTGACCTGTTTGGTCAGTAATGAAAGCGGCTCATGTAAAGTATTTTATAACCAGGGGCCTTTTTGCAGCACGGTAGTCAGGGTGTCAGGGATAGACCAGTACAGTGGCTCCAGTACCTATCAGAATCAGTTTGGAAGCATTTTAAAAACATGAATTCCCAGCTGTTTTCTCCAGAAATTGGGGCCTGGGGGATGGAAAAGTAGATTTGGGGGATTATATATTTTTTTATTTTTTAAAAAGCTTTCCATATTATTCTCAACACTCACATTTGAGAATCACAAAACCTGAGCATTTGAATTAAGTAAGCTACATATCTCATGATTTCTTAGGTGACTAGTTTTATAATTAGTAGGAGAAATAGAGAAGAGCTGTTTATGGTAGTAGATGATGGCCACTTTGAAGTCTTCTGTGTATCCTGTATTGTTTTGAAATTACCGAAGTCATTGCCTGATTTAAGGGTGTTTGCTAGCACTTATGATGGTCCTTAACATCTCTGTGGTATGGAAGACTTGCCAGTTAGGAGAAGGGAATCTTTTAGACCAAATCTCCATTTCTCCTCTCATTTTGAAATTGTGGAACAAATTCAGGAGAGGATGTTAGCGTTGAAATTCAGCCGGACAATTTGTTTAAAACTTGACAGGAAGGGCCATTGTTACTTCCTGTCTGAAAAGGAAGTGCTGGCTTCCTTCCCTTGCTCCTTGGCTAACTCTGGCCAACTTAGAATGGGTGGGGTACGGGCTGATCAGTTACTACTGTGAACTGGTTTCTAATGCCTTTGGAAAATTCTCTTACTGTGACTGTTCAAGTGCTGAAGCCTAACATTTGCTCTGTTCTTTCCTTACATGAAACATGGAGAGGGCTCTGTTTTGGAGCCCTATACTGGGTTTGGCTGTCGCAGTACAAGAAGTCTTTCAATCTCCCAGACATTATTTTACATTCAACCTTATACCTAACCTGTGTGCCCTGACATTTAAAAATAGATTTAGGCGTTGTAGGGAAGAAACTGAAAGCCATTTGACACTGAGGGGTAGGTTGTAGAAGAGAACATAATTGGGCAGAAGGGAGTAGATGACAAAGGTTTCTTACTTTTAATAGAGCCAAGAAAACATTCCTTCTACATGGGGCCAGTTGGCATTCTTCCTGCTATTTTAGTCCAGGCTTCTCCTTCCTACTGGCTAGTCAATTGTATTAAGTGTTTGATGTGAGTCTGAACTGTGGTCCTGGGGTTGGGGGAGGGAGAGTGGTGGAAACAGCTGGTGCCTTCATCAAGCTATGTCAATTATGTTTCTTTTCAGAGTGTTTGGAGTGGGGGGTGGTGGAGGAATTGGATGCTTTTTAGCAGAGTCCCAGTAATTCAAGTAGTGGGGTTGGATTCTCAGGCACTCTTAATACTATGTGGGATGTTGGCTAGTTGGAATGTAGCTAAACCTTTCCCAATCATGTTATTTTTTTCTATCACCCCTCCCTCCAATTCTTTCAGCTTTGGGCTTGATTTGTAGAGAAAAAAGGGGGTATGTGGGAAGTAATGAAACAGATTCATGTTTTACAACCATTGAGTATTCAGCTTAAGTCTTGGGCCCTTCCATTGACTTCTCTTCTTCTCCATTCATTATTCCTTTGGCTGGGTTATCAAAATATGCTTGCAAACAGTCAGATAATAGAACTAGGACTTCTGTTGGAGTCTTGCTGAATTGTAATTGGTTGGCTACACACCTGTCCTTTCCTCCTGTACACCCTGGGGTGACTATATGTCTGAGTCAACACTCATTTTTTTTCTGTCTCACCTGCTAAATCTGAGGCAGAGAATATGCCAAGTTTTGGAGCAAGAACAGCATTGATATGGGTGTGTCTAGTTCTCTGGATGTGTCTTACACCCCCCACCCCCCACCCCCCCCTTTTTTTTAAAAGTATCTCAGAAAACTCTTACTAGACTCTATTTTTTATCTGCTTTTGTATATCCATCTTACTCTGTAGTACTGGTTTATTTGGCCCAGGCTATGAATGAGGTAGAACTGGATACAAATACTAATAATTCTTACTAATTTTTCAGTTACTCATCAGAGAAAAAAGGGAGTTAGTATGAGTCAGTACAAGATAAGAGATCTTAAACTTAAGCTTCAATATAGAGTTTTCAGTGGCTTGGCCCTGCTGTTCAAGTTCCGTTCCAAAATATAGTGTTGCTCAATACTCTCTCCTAGAATGGCTATTGAATATTCCTGCTTTACCTCTTTTCACCTGGTTCTGTCAGATCCAGATGTGCTGTTTTAGATTTAGCTGCTTTTGTATCATGTACTGTGTACATCAGGGTACAGCCCAGAGAATGTCAAATCCAAGGAGGGAAGGATTCTATGAGAAAGGAAAGTGATAAGATGACAAATGCTAGCTAGCATTGCTCAGAGTATTCCTGTACAAATCCAAGGAGGGAAGGATTCTGTGAGAGAGAAAGGAGGAGATAAGATGAAAAATGCTGGTATTTTACTAGTTTCCTGGAATGTCCCTCTGGTTGGAGAACTCTGCTGACCCGTGTGCTATGCTTTATGTGGGAATTGAGCCCTTTGGGCAAAGGGTTTTACTTCTTTGAATTTCAAGAATCTCTATCCGGGCTTAACTTCTATCTGTATCTTTGCTTCTGGCATTTAGGGTTAATGTCCATTGGGGCTGTACAAGATAATAGAAAAATGTATCATTTGTCCCGTTCTTGGAATCAGCTGAAGACTCATAGGGGGAGCTGACAGTCTTCCAAATCCGCAGCCCCTGAGGTGCTCCAGAGGAGCAGCGAGTGGGAGTAGCTGAGGCTGCTGTCTCGGCTCTCCTTGCGGCCAGGACTGTTGTGCAATGCCCAGTGGTCTTCTCATTCCCTAGGGAAGTCTGGGACCTTTGTTCCCGTCACCTGCTGGTGCCTCTCCTGCCTCTTTGTTGGGTGGAGTCTGCTGCCTTTGTTTTCTGGGAGTCCTCTTAGGAGTCAATTTTATGCTTATGGGGAAAGGTTGCAATACATGATAGAGGTGGTGTCCTCAGGTAGTTCTCCAGGTGGGACTAGCTCCTCAGCTGAATCCAGATCGGCTCTCAGATCGCCATGATGACGTCTTCCTGGGGTCATAGCACATGTATAGCTGAGTTGAATATAATAGTAGCAGTAGCTTTAAAAAGCCCTAGAGCATTGCCCCCCAAAGGGAGGAAGCTTGCCGAGTAGGAATTTTAAAAATCCCCTCACCCTCGCCAGACCCTTAGATTCACACAGTGTCTTTCCTGCTGATTCTTAAAGGCCGGAGCTTTGTCCTATGTAGTGTTGGCTTGGGGCAGGGAGGAGAGTTGTTTTCCCTGAACATGATAAGGAACTGAGCAGGGCAAAGTGGGAGCTCTGGCTGGTGATTGGTAGACAGGATGCCCTGGAATGTGGCTGGCCTGCAGCCCAGAATCCAGCACTTTGTATTTGTTTGTTTCTGGGAGACTGTGGTCTGGTGCTACTGTGACAGGAAGTGAGAAAGCTGGGAGTGGGGGAACTGAGAGGGGCGATGTCTTTGTGGTTCTCCTGTGAAATCTCTTTGTCCCTGGAGAGCAGCTCTGCTACAGGGCTCTACTGAGAAGAGAGCAGCCTTTGTGTCTCTAATGGGTTTCAGAGCATCCAGCGGCTGAGGGATTAGGGAGTGTGAATTCTGACTGTGGCCTTTTGCATCTTAGCACTTGAGTTATATAAATGACCTCGATCTCTTAGCATTGGGGAATCTTACTGAGTTCTGTGTTATTATCTGCAGATCTCTAGAATTTAATTAAGGAATTCCAGATGAAAATGGGTGAAATTCATCTAAATGAATTCTAGATGAAAAGGTGTATATTTGTTTTTTGTATGTATTGCAGAAAACTTGCTGGGTATGAAAGGGACAGAGAAAAATAGGCAATACCAGGGCTCTAAATTTTAAACCTCATCCTTCTAATTGGCATGTGTGGAGCTAGAGGAACCTACCCATTCTTTGATAACAGTATTGAGAGGTACTGAATATTTTGGTAGTTTCCTGGGATTTTATACCCCCTCAGTCTAGACTGAAATAGCACCTGTAGTACTCTTTGTTCCCCTCCTTCCTTTTTACCCCTTGTTTTGTGGTTTTCCTTACCCTCCATTCCAGCTGTGAAGCAGGCATCTCTTCTCACTTTGTGGATTGGGTGGCTGAGTCTTTAACGTCCTGCCAAGCTTGCTGGTGCCTGAGCACACACACAAATCCGCCTTTGATTGCCCAGGAGGACAGCTGCCCTAGAGGCAGATTGCTAACATACCGTTAGAACAATCCCTCCCCTCTGTTCTAATGCTGGCTAGTGCAGTCTTCCCTGCTTCTAGTTCCTTCTATTTCCCACCCCAACTCTGACCTCTGCTTTTGGTTTAGTGAGATGTCACATTAAAAATAAGAGTTAGGATATTTAAGCTTAGATGTTTCTTTCTTGAAGTGGGTGGGGTGATTAGAGAATGCGACCTGTACGAAGATTCTAGAGCAGGTCTTTCAGTGAAAAGGCAGGTGGTTGTGTACAAAGCAGTTCTGTTTTCATCCTAGCACCTTCGCTCCTGGGGGTTCTTATTCCTTATAAAATGAGAACTCTGAAGTAGATTGCAAAGCTTTTCTTCCCCCAGACTGAGCAAGATCTTGTTTTTTAAGGTGAAGACCCAAAGGTCTAACTACTTCTACCCCATTCTCTTGCCTCCTTCCCCTTCCTTCCCTAAAGTTTACTTTTGCTCAACTGTTCTGTTGGAGTTAGAAACGTGGAAAGTTTATACTCCTTTCACTCCACCAAGAGAAGGAACATGAATTTGGAGTAGAACAGATGTGTTACTACCAAATAATAGCTATATGACCTTGGGCAGGATACTAAATATTTCTGATGTACAGTTTACTCATCTATAAAAAAGGGAGAGGGTGGGTGTACCCCTGCGGCTCAGACAGTTGAGGCAGCTAAGGTGCAGACCATGGGTTTGCCAACTGGGCCAGGGTCGGGGCGGGTGGTGGGGGGGTAGGGAGAGCCTGAAAATAAGATTAAAAAGGGCTAACCTTACTTTAGAGGTTGTTGAGAAGATTGTGTGTGATAATTTATAGAGGAAGATGATCAATAATTAATACTTTTCTTCCCTTGGAAAGGTCAGATTTTCTTTTAGATTGGAAGAAACATTTCCTTCAGCATCTATCCTATAACTGAAAGAAGGCCTTAAAACTTCCTCTGATTTCCTCAAAGACTTCCTCCTTCCCCCTCTCTCCTCCCCTTCTTTCCCCACCCTAAAAAAGGGAGGTACACTAGACCTTATGGATGTGGTGTCTTGTTGCTCATTTTAGGGCTTTGAGAAAGCAAGTCTGTGTAAATATGACTCGGTTACATGATTTCACCTTTTTCAAGTCATCTTCAAATGATGAACAAAGAAATCAGGGTGGGGGGGTGGGGAGGGTGGGAATGACAGAAAGGGAGTTTGGTGAGAAGCTGCCTTTTTTTTTAAAAAAAAAAAAAAGAAAGTTACAGGCAGGAATGAAGATGAGTAGAAAGGAAGAGAGAGGAAGAAGCATTTTAATTTATTTTTATTTATTTGTTCACACGGGTTGTTTAGAAGCTGCCTCTTTAATAAAGGAATGTGAACTCAAACAGCTTGGTGACCTCTAGTAAAGCTTAAGGTTAAACTTTTTTCCATGAGTTTTTTCCTTCCTGGACTAGAGAAGGGTATAAGGTATCCTAATTAATTTGAGGGTTTTTCTTTTATGATATGAGTTAAAAAATAACTTTCCATTTTGATTAGACTTTTTCTCATTTTCCATTGTGTACCAGACCTCCCTTTCTCTCCCTCCAGTAGGAAGGAGAAAGGCATTTGGCCTCTTCCCTTCCTCCAGTCTGACACCTCCCTCTGGTTTTTGCCCCTCCCTCTTATCTTTGTTTCCTTTTCAGCCTCTCCCTAAAGCTCTGCTGGCTCCTTATAAGGCTAGGTAAGGTGCCTTTAGTGTGATTGCAACAGGGATCCAGGTAAGTAACTCAGTGTCTCAGACTTTCGGGATTGAGAGAAAATTCAGTGTTATCTGTTCCAGTGGAGGGCCTTGGGGAGGCATGTGGGTAATGGGGGAGGAGAAGGAGGCGGCCTGACCTGAGCCATCAGAAGGACTTGTTAGACCAGTCCTGTGTGTGTGTCATACATGCTCCAGGAGAGAGCAGGTTTTGTTGCTTTCCATACCCTTTTAGTCCTGGGCCCCCTCACTAGCCGAGAGCCACACCCTTCCTTTGCTTCAAAGTCAGCCCAGTATTTAGCCATTTTAGTAAGTTATGGTTTGAGGGGTTCCCAGAATACTTGTGAGGGGAAGAGAGACCAAGAGGAATGTTCCATCTGGTTTCAGAATTTAGGGTTATGATGTAGAGGTGGTTTTTTTTTTCCCTTGTGAAATCACCGTAAACATTTTAAATCCTAACAGGTAACTTTGGTCAGAATTAGAAGAATGAAATAAGTTTAAGGTGTCCCATAGAGATTTTCAACCTCCTTTTAAAGAGCATTAAAAAAAAAATCTTTTCTGCGTTTATTTTAAATTCCTTTTTTCTCTAGTTAGATAGAATGCCTCCTTCTTTCCTGACAGGAAGGTGATTTGCCAGTCGCCCTTAATTCATCAGAGAGTTTCATCATGGACATAGTGAGAACCAGACTTCCTTGTGAAAGCGAGACTCCATAGTCAGCCTTTTGGTGCTCTTACCTGGAGAAGCTGGGCCCAGCATAACACACCCACGGGGAAGCACCGAAAGCAGTTGCTAACACCTAAGACAAAGCCATTTTCAGAGAATAAGTGTTTAACTCTGAAAAGTGCTCAGTGGAGACTGAAGAGAGCAGAATGAATTTTCTTTAGGTCTTGATGCTGGTATGTCAAGGACTTGGGATTAGTATGGAGTGGGCCTTCCTAGTGAAGGGAGGAAAATGAGAATTCTGACTGAGCCTTCAGATGGCAGAACTAGTGGTGGGTGGGGTGCTTATTAAGACTTTGGACTCTGGCACAAGCATTCTTTGTGATAAGGAAAACTGTTGACAAAATATATTCCTTTGATTTAAAAATAAAATGGCAATTTTCTGTGTATGTGGGTGACGGAATAATTGCTCTGGGTTTTGGGGCAAATGCTAATTAAGGCAAATAAATGTCTTTCAGGTATCTAGAAGACAACTATTGTGTTATGTAGTTCTGTAGTGTTACAGGTGTAAGATTTGGTGAGTGGTCTTCTTCAGTATATAAAAAGCCATTGGTAGGGGAATTGCTTTTAGAGAGAAACATACATTTGTGACATGGGTTTTTAGTTCATAATGAATACATGGGAAGAAAGGGTTGCCTTTGGAGCTGACTATAGAAGATACCATATATTTCATAAGAAACCAAGGACTATTTTATTGGGTTTAGAGTTCTCCATCTTGGGACAGATAATTTTTCCTCCTTCCACAATGGCTCGCTTGCCTAATTCTAGTCATGTCTTTGGATGTACTTATTGAACTGCATGGGGGTAAGAGAGAGGTTCAGCCTATAGTTGTATATATAGTTTTAGACTATTAAAGGGAAACTCTGAAAAGTAAAAGAGATTGGTGCTAATGGGGTTATAACTTTTCTAAGGCCTCACAGCTAGTTTTTGGCAGAGCTAGGACTTGAACCCTCAGATCTTTTGACTCCTTGAGTTTTATTTATTTAATTAACTAATTTACTATTTTTTTCCAAAGGAAAGGTGCAGGTAGGAATGAAGGAGAGAAGAGGCAGGCAGAGAGACAGGGAAGAAGCACTTGGTTTATTGTCTTTAGTTGCTCATTCAGCTTGTTCCCTTCATCCCTGGGATGCAAAGCCAGGTCTTAGGGAAGTACGTGGACTGCGCCAAACCTCTGTGCCACCAGGTCGTGTCTGGAGTTCTATATTGTTCTTCTCTTTAATAGTGTGAGGAATGCCTAGTTTACAGGACTACTGTAAATGGGAGAGGGGAGCGTGTAGAGACTTGGGTGGTTTATTCGAAAGTCTTAGAACAACTTGAGAACTCTCCCTCCACGCATTAGCTGTTTGTAGTAGTACTTGTGTCGGTAGCAGTAGCAGTTGTTTTCCTAAGCACTTTACATGGATCGTCTTCATTTGATCCTCAAAACCACCCTATATATTTTACTTCTCCCATTTTACAGAAAAGGGACCTGAGGATTAGAGAGATTAATTGGTACTTAGTCTGAAGTCATAAAACTAAGAAGTAATGGGAGTTAGGATTTGAAACCAATGAGTCTGATTCCAAAGCCTACGTTCTTTTTTTCTTTTTGTTGTTTCATCCATTTATAATCCAATACAAGTTTCAGAAGAATAGATTTCCATCTCAGTCACCGAGTGTATCACACCACACCCACCACCAGAGTTCTAGTGCCAATCACCACTATCATTTTTATTCTTTCAGCCCTGGTTCCCTCTCCCTTACCCCTCAAAGTCTATTCTTAATCTAATAATCATAGTTCCAAATTGCATTTCTATGGCCTGTTTATGCCTGGAATGAACAAACCATTCCAGGGATAGTGCTATCGGTGAGTGACTTTTTGCCCTGTTACTTGATTGGCATTATCCAGTTCTTTGGTCTTTCTAGTATTCGATTCACTGTAACATCTTTTAGTTTGGAATTGTGACTGAATTTTTACCACTGTCACTGCTTAAATGTGGGAGCCTTACACTAACTAGCCTTATAGGCCTAAAGGACCTTTGACTTCTTAAGTAAGAGTAAAACCAGTTATTCTCAGAAAATCTAATCTTAGAGGAATAGCAAGGTTCACTTTATGTGCCTCCCCGCTTCCCTTTGGGAATTTCCCAGTGGTCTTTTTCAGTGAGAGAAAGTGTAATACATTTGAAAATATTAAGTGGCAAAAGTGGAAAGGTGTTGGCTAAAACACAGAAGAATTTCTTGACGCCAACTGCCAAAGTTAATGATTTGCAGATTCTGGCCTATAGCTTTTTTTTTTTTTTTCCAGAATGATGCGTATAGGGTAGAGGAGAATTTTTCCTCAGATCTCTTGAGTGACCAGGCTGTGTTTTGGAGCTTGCTTAATTCTCTTCTCCCACTTACTTTTCTTTTTCTTCTCATTTTTTTCCCCCTGTATAGTGTATATTTAGCCACTATGGATAACCCTTTAACCTAAAGAAAACCTTTTTTCTTTCCTTTTTTCCTGTGATGTTTGGGAAGAACTTTTGCAAGAGTTATAGGGGAGAGGGACTGGATCATCCATCTTATTCTGGATTTGTATTTTTGGATTTGATAGTATAAATAAAAGTAGAGAGAGAACACAGGCTTTAGAATCTGTTTAAATTTAAAAGTTGCTATTGACCGAGATCTTGTGCAGTTTCTTTACCTAGAGCTTGTTTTCTCCTTGGCAATTAAACTTTAGAATAGTTGTAAGGATTTTTAGGATAATAAATGTAAAACATTCAGTAATTATTAATTCTTTTCACCTTCCCTTTTTTCCTTGGTAGTAAACTGCTAAGGCCTCAAACAAAGGAACCAAGAATTTATAATAGCATATGTATAGAGCTGTGATAACTGCTAGGCAGGAGAGAAGTACTATGTCCCAGAAACACTGGTCTAGGTGGGACCTAGTACAGAGCTGGAGTAGGGAAACCAGCTCATCTACTCCTTAGAACCCAGTTATGCTCTTGATTCAGTTAGTTTCATCTACTAGTTCACAAAATAGTTTTGGGCTGAGGCATTACATTAAGTAATATAATTGGAAGATAGAAACCAACTCTTGAAACAACTTAATACCTCACATTTGTATAACATACATGATCTCACCTGATCCTTACAGCAACTCTGAGTTAGACTGGGCTGATGGGGTTGGCCTCTTACAGATGAGAACATGGCAGTGACTTCCTGCCATTGTTGGCTACCAGCAGACCACTATCCTGTCCAACCTCTGCTCTCCTTTTTTAGGCAGAAAATTTTCCCGTGCTTTTAGACCCAGGAATCTCATCTTTTCACTTAACTGTGCTGTCCTCTTTTCCAAATAGAGCAGGTGTAGTCAGTTTTTAAAGACATGAGGATGGGAGAAGCTACTCTTTTTTCCAGTGTTTCCTGATCTAGAGACCTAGTTGTTCCCTTTTCTGAATTAGTTTAACGTGGTGGAGAAGAGTGACCATTTATGACAGTGACAATTTTTCTGCGCCGCATGGACTGTTGTCACTGTGTGCCCCATAGTAGTGGTAGTTTGGGCTTTTATTAGCAAAGGTTACAGGGCAGATGCTGCTGGAGCGCCAAGGGCAGTTCCGGCCTGTAGAAACCCTAAGTGTGAGGAATCTCTTGAGCTCAGTCCTCTTGATGTGGGAGGTTCATAGGTCATTACACATAGGAAATGCTAGCAGATGCTTAAAATGAAGAAAAAGAAAATGAAGAGAAAGTAACATTTTAAAAATTAGGATACTAACTAAAGACCTTTGAGTGGCCTGTTGGAAAGTACAGTGGGAATAAGAGAAAGTGACCATGGACTTTAGATCGAGAAGAATAGAAGTTGATGAGGGCTTAGGCAGCAGGAATTTAAAGGACTGCCGTGGAAATCTTGGATGGAGGGATGGGATGCGCTGCAAGAAGTCTTGCTGAAGGAGCCCTGATTAAGGTGTTTATTGGGCATTTCTTTATCCATCCCTCTGGGTGCTCTTGCTTACTGAGTGCCACGCGTGCTCGTAAAGCTAGCAAGCAGTACCAAGCTGTCCCAAGCCTGTCCCCAGCGTTTGTGCTTGGGGAGGCTCCGGGGAGCGTGGGAAAGGGAACTGAAGCAAAAGGCTCACTAGGCTAGTCCCCACTTGTCTTCCCCGCCGCGACTATTGCACTGGTTTCTCAATACCTTTGTGGGCATGCTGGGACTGGGACTGGGCTTTGAGGTTTCTGCCTTAGGGATGGGAAGCGGGGGAAGGGCATTCAAACAGCAGTTTTTTTCCTTCTCCCTTGGTTGCTGGGAACAGGGGGTAATTGAATTTTTATTCATATTATAACCTGCTCCTGGTTCTGCTTGGAAGCACAGATAGAGAAACTCTTACCTGACAGTGGAATCTAGGTTTCAATGAAAAGTGCCTTCAAGGTTCAGGTATCCCAGAAGAGCGAAGGCCAGCGGGGCATGTGTGATACTCACGTAGTCCAAGTCATTATAAAGTGCCGCCTTCCATTCCCAGTGTCTTTCTCCCAGTACTTGCCTTGCTCCTCCTATTATTTTTTTTAATATATTGGGTATATTATTTTCCTTTCATTCTCATTTTTACTCCAAATATTTCTGCAGCTCTCTCCTTCCTGCTTCCTCCTTGCTGTGGTGGCTGGGATGCTTCTCCCCTGACTTTCTGAATCTAGACTGGGCTGTTCTCTGTTAAACCAATCAGTTACGACCTTTTAGCAGGTGTGTATGGAAACATGTTTATTAAGAGTTAAAAAATAATTGTGAGTGCCTTTTTTTTTTTTCCTGTAGAGATTGATGAAAGGGTGGGAAATAGAGAAGGTTTAATTTAAAACCTGCCTTTCAACATGGTATATTTTGGACTGGCCATATAGCCTTCCATAGTTGTCAGAGGAAAGCCCCATCAGGTACAGCAGTATGACTACGGTGTCTCACCATTTGCTAGCTACCTTGCAGTTTATACTATAATAGGGTATGGGGAGTAATTTCTACATAACTGTCATTTGTTGTGTAAATAGTGCACATAAGTCCTCTAGATACTTGGGTTATTTACCCAGAGTTGGTATAAGAAACGTGATAAAGATGCAGTCTGTTTAGAACTTTCTGTGGGATAACAGAGATGTAGGAAGTCCTAGCCATTGACTGGAGGTTAAAATATGAACTACTCTGAGGGACAGTTTCAGAACTTGAACCTAATCCTCCTTTTCCTACTCCCTGAAGTGGCGAAGGACCCTGAAAATAGTACAATTTTACAGATAGAATTTTTTGTGGTTCACTTGCTCTCTTATCTGTTAACCAAGGGACACTTATTTTGCCCTTGATTTTATGGAATGGTTTTGAAAAGTCGAAAGGTTCTTTCGTAAATGTTAAATATGAGGGCCTTAATATTGTCTACTGCCTTTGACGGTGGAAAGCTTTTATGTCCATTTCTTATTAACATTTTAATTTAGCATATTTAATTAGTGTATTTTGCTGTAACTTAAGACGGTTTCCGTGTACAGATCTGGAGATGTGTACTGCCCTCTCATTGCTGGAAGTGCTTTGCTCCTTCAGGACAGTGAGTGCTTATCTGTACTGTGGGGTTATAACTTTGGATGAATTGAAGCCAGGAAATTTTTCTAGGGAGAACACTTTTATTTTATTTTTTAAAGAAATGTATAGCAGGAATGAAGATGAGCAGGGGCCGGCAGGCAGGAAGAGAAGGGAGGAAGGAGCATTTTCTATTTATTTATTTATTTTTGTTATTCATCTTGGTGGTTCCTGCCACCCTCAGTATGTGAAACTGGGACTTGCACCTGGAATTTGGGGATGTGTGTGAACTGCGCTCAACCACTACTACACCAGGGCGTATCAAGATAAACTAATTGTAATCTTACGTTATGATTACAGCCCATAGACATTCTCCCTCTTTTACCAACAGTATAGAGACTTAGTTGTGCCTTTACTTTCAATGGTTATTTCTGGTGGGGGGTTAAAGAGGGCACTGGGCAAAGGACCTGCTTGAGCAGACACTGGTGATGGGCTCCCAGGCTTGGTGGTGGCTTGCTTTCTGCACTGCAGTAAAACCACAAGAGGGCATCTTTGGCTCTGGGATTGATAATTCATCTGTCTTCTCTGACCTGTGACCTTTTCTCTCCTCTCTCTTACCTTCTCCCAGTAGTGTGAAGTGAGGGGGGCCTTCTCCCTCCTTCTCCTCCCTCTGTGATCCACCTTCCTTTTTACCCTGCCCTGTGGCGGCTCTGCCCCTTACCTTCATGGATGACTCAGAGGTGGAGTCGACCGCCAGCATCTTGGCCTCTGTGAAGGAACAAGAGGCCCAGTTTGAGAAGCTGACCCGGGCGCTGGAGGAAGAACGGCGCCACGTCTCGGCGCAGCTGGAACGCGTCCGGGTCTCACCACAAGATGCCAACCCACTCATGGCCAACGGCACCCTCACCCGCCGGCATCAGGTAACCCCTCTCTCCATCAGACATGCAGGTAGGACTTTGGCATGGTCATAGAGAGGCTGTGCTCCTACTTGGAAACTATTCTCCGCATGGTGATGGGTTGCCCAGTGCTTACACTTCATGATGAATCTTTCCAGGGTTGATAAATACTGACTGAGAGAGAGGGAATACTACTGTTGTGCTAAATTGGGTGACCTTATCTCTAGAATCATCCGACTTCGCAGTTTGCTAGAGTGGGTTTCTGGGTTGGGATGCAATTCTAGTCATGGCAGATCGTGTCGTTTTGGAACTATACTTGTGTTTTGTCTGATTTTTTTTCCTCCCTTGGTATCAAGAATTCAGGGAAATAAATACCCTTTAGTAGTTGAGGAAGTGGGTCATCTTGTACTCAACTCCAGTCCAGTCTCCCTCAGGGAGTAGTCTGTGCCCAGAGGTGTGGCAGTGTCCATAAATTGTGTGTTACTGCTCCATATTGTCCTTGTGTGCTCTTTTTGTTGGCTGTACAAATCATGCCTTGGAGGAAGGGATCATTGTTAATTCGGTTGGTTAGAGTTGGAGAGGGAGCATTATGCTACAGTTTAACCCAGATAACCACAGGAGCCAGTGGTCTCTGTGTTGGCTGAGTCTGTGATGTGACTTGGAGAGTTGGTGTTAGAAATGAGAAGTGTCTTATATTTCCCATGGTTTCTCTTGTCTGACTTTGTTGTGATGTAATCTGTCTGAGGTTTGTGTGTGCGTGCGTGCGTGCGTGCGTGTATGTGTGTGTGTTAAGCACTGCCTGATAGACTGTATCTTAAGAGATGTGTGGTGGGAACTAAGAGCAGTACTCATGTTCCAATATTCCTTTTTGTTGATTAGTTATTTGTGTTTTAAGACAGAAGGTCCCTCGCGTGGAGGATCATGTTGAGCAAGACTACAGAATTCTGGTGGAAGGTGATCAGGGATTTGGAGGCAGTGTATTTGCATTGTTCTTAGTATTTTTATAAGAACCAGACTAGAGAGTTAGAGATGAGAGGTAATTATTGAAAAGGGAGACCAGGACTGCTCAGGCTTAGAGGTGGTGGGGAATTCCAGGATTTAGTATGTGGCTTGTCTTTCTTTTTTTATTTTTAACTTCTGCTTGGCAATGAAACCACACCCTTCCTTTTTCCTGAAAGCAGTGTTTAACTTCCTCTCCCTGCATCATTACACTCCCTATGTAATGGGAATAGGGGGAATAGGGTTGGGGGGAGACACTCCCAAGGTGACTGGATCTCACCATGCTCTGTTGGAAGAGGAGCAGTCAAGTGTACTTTTATACAGTATAATGTGATCAGATTATTTCCTGCTGATTAAGACAAAACAATATAAAGGATGACATTTTCAAATATGGTCTGTAACTCTAAAAATGGATGATGAAGATGTTGAGAAGTCTCTTTGCCCAAGGGGAGTTGGGGTTCTTGTTTTCTTCCTACCTGGAAAGGGGCACTCAAATTTCTTCTTTCTTTAAAAAGTTGCCTGGTATGGGAGTTTCCAGTGGTGGTAGAACATGGAGATGCATGGAATAATGAAGAAGGATTTTGGAAACCCCCAACATAACCTCTCCACTTTCTTTATTATTCTTAACAGTTTTCCAAAAAGCTTGTGTGTTGGAAAACTTACCAATGTCTCTATGTACTCAGCAAATAGTTTTTGAGTACCTATTATGTGCCAGGCATTGTTCAAGGTACTAGGGATACATCATTAAACAAAACTGACCCCCCCAAAAAAACCCAAAAACTAAAAAAATAAAACCTTTGCCCTCATGGAGCTTACGTTCTCATGTTCCAGAGACCCAGTCTGCCAGAGTTGTAGGCATAATTCCAATTTTGAGGAAAGTGCTAAGACTAAGGAGTGATGTTCTTTTACGAGTACTGACAGAACGACTCCAGGCCACAAATATCTTCTTGAAAGCCCTTTTCCTGTTTGGAAAAAAAGATCATTTGTGTTTGATAGAGCAAAAGAAGGCCACAAAATGAATTGTCTTCTTGTGGGCTATGTTTCAGAACGGCCGGTTTGTGGGCGATGCTGACCTTGAGCGACAGAAATTTTCAGATCTGAAACTCAACGGACCCCAGGTAATGCTTTCGGCTGAAGGTCTGGGTTGCTTCATTCATGTCCTCTTACCTTCCCCAGAGTCTCTAAGCGTATCGGTGTCTTGTAAAGTGCCTGGCACATTGTAGGTACCCGATCGCTTCTTTCTTCTAGGGAAACTGAAAAAGTGGAGCTTCAAAGTATATATGTAGTTGGGTTTTGTAATGAATTTTAGTGATCATTGATCCAGTATTTGATTCCTCAGTTACTACATCCGTTTTCTAGAATGAGCGTTTTTCTACTTTGCATGCTGATCTCGAGCCTTAGGCAGTATCCGAAGAGTAACACACTAGTTAGAAGATGGTTCTTATTGGGGTTTTCTGATTCATCGTAAAAGTTATCTATTGAGTGAATTTCTTTTTTGAAGACTCACTCATGTAGGTGCAGTGATAGTTAACACAGTTTATTGTTACTTAGATGACCAGAACTGGGAAGTTAAATCAGCTGTCTCTATCATTTGGATGCTGATGCAGCTATGGTTAAATCAGTTCATGTTTTTTACATAACTAGAACTGGGAAATTATATCTTGTGCCCTTTTGTACAAGTTTAAAAGATGGGACAGTCACCCCTTTAAGAATCCTGGGGCCCACAGAAGATTCATGAGGAGTTTGTCTCCAGGGAGAAGATTGTCATTTGGATGGGTTATTAAAATAGGTAGCTTAATACTCTCTTCTTCCTTTGTCTCTATAGGATCACAGTCACCTTCTGTATAGCACCATCCCCAGGATGCAGGAGCCAGGGCAGATTGTGGAGACCTACACGGAGGAAGACCCAGAGGGGGCCATGTCTGTTGTCTCTGTGGAGACTTCAGATGATGGAACCACTCGACGCACAGAGACCACAGTAAGCTAAGACTTACATAAGGTCTGGGGTGATGGAGGAAATCCTCTTCTGGGCTCTGCTGGAGGACGGTTAAGCACCTAATTAGGGTGTATGAATGAAGGGTCACTGATGTGTAGTGAAGGATAAAGAAAGTGAACTCTGACCAGACAGAGAATGGAGGTTTTATGAGACAGTCTAATGGAATGGAGAAGAGAAACAGCCTCTCAGGTCTACAGTAGCTTCCCTTGTAGGCTTAGCTATTTCCAGGGCAGTTTTCCTGACTGGGTCTCTGTAGGATGGAGAGAGGGGAAGATGGTAAATTGTAAGGCATTTCTAGGTGTAAAGGAAGCTGAAGGTAGATTAGAATTTAAACTCACTGTTCACTTCGTTCATGTTCTTTCTCTCTTTCCGTACTTGAAGGTCAAAAAAGTAGTGAAAACTGTGACAACCCGGACAGTACAGCCAGTTCCTGTGGGGCCAGATGGGCTGCCTGTGGATGCCTCATCCGTTTCTAACAGCTACATCCAGACTCTGGGGCGTGATTTCCGTAAGAATGGCAATGGGGGACCTGTTCCCTATGTGGGGCAAGCAGGCACTGCAACACTCCCCAGGAACTTCCACTATCCTCCTGATGGATATAGCCGCCATTATGAAGATGGTTATCCAGGTGGCAGTGACAACTATGGCAGTCTGTCCCGGGTCACCCGCATTGAGGAGCGGTATAGGCCCAGCATGGAAGGTTACCGGGCACCTAGTAGGCAGGATGTCTACGGGCCACAGCCCCAGGTTCGGGTAGGTGGGAGCAGCGTGGATCTGCATCGCTTTCATCCAGAACCTTATGGACTGGAGGATGACCAGCGTAGCATGGGCTTTGACGACATGGATTACGGCATGATGTCCGATTATGGCACTGCCCGTCGGACCGGAACACCTTCTGACCCCCGCCGGCGTCTCAGGTAGGCAAGAAAAAGGAGAAAAGGATCTAAGAAGGGAGGAAGGGGTAGCTCTTCTAAATGCTTTCTGGGGACTGGAGGCACTTGTGGCCCTCTCCCCTCCGCCTTGTCTTATTAGGAGGCCACTCCATTCTTCCCCTCTCTGATTTTGCTTACTGTTGACTTGCCTTTTTTTTTTTTTTTTTAAATATCTTTTTCATTGTAAAAGCCATGTTTTAACTATTAAAAAATGGCTTGTGGGTGTGCCCTGGTGAACTAGTGGTCTAGTGCACCCTGGGAGCAGTCTCACATATATCCCAAGGTTCCGGGTTCAAGACCCAGGGCTGGGGAGGCAGCAACCAATGTAAACAACTAAATAAAAATAAGATGCTTCCATCTTCCTCTTTCTTCCTGCCTGTGTACCTACTTGCCTTCATTTCTGCCTGCACCTTTCCTTTTTAAAAAAAAAAAGAAAGAAAATGACTTGTGATACTTATTGGTCTGTGTCCTTAAGAATGACCTGTGCTTCTATGCCAGGAGTTTCTGCTGTTCCTGTTTAAGATCTGACCTCCTTTTGCTGACAAGGAGCACTATGAAGGGGCCTGGTGCCTGCACCTGTGGATTACTCACTTGTTTCTGTGAACTTCTCCTTCGAAGTTTGATGGTTTTTGGCTTTCAGTGTTAGAATAGACAGTTAAGGAAATGTGTAAGAACTCGATGGGTGAGGGCCTGCTTTATTTATTTATTCATTGGTTTATTTGTTTCCTAATGGAAAGGGGCAGGTAAGAATGAAGGTGAGCAGAGACAGGCAGGAAGAGAGAGGAGGAAGAAGTGTTTTTATTTATTTTCTTTAGATCTTCTTGGCTGTTCCCCCTAGGCCCAGGTTGTGAACCCAGGCCCTTGGGATGTACTGTGGACTGTGTCCTGGGTGTGTCCGGATTAGTTTAGTTTCAAGTTTCTTGCTCTCACAAAAGTCTTGACACTCCGTGCTTAGGTTCCTACATTTGATTAGAGGGTGGTACCTCAGTGACATGCTGAAAAGTCACCAAGCAGCTGTCTACTCTAACTTTATTACTCATACCTGGAGATTCTTTGGTGATGTGAAAAAAGGAGTGAGTGATGTCTGAACTGGTGGATGGTTTGCCCTGAGAGAACGCTTTAGAATGGGGGTTTGCAAACCTTTTTTTGTGAAGGTCCAGTAGGGCTTTGCAGGCTGTATATCATTTGTTTTGTATGTTGTTATTCTTTTTACAACCTTTTAAAAATATAAAAACCATTCTTAATTTTGTGGTTATACAAAGACAGGTTTGGCCCACGGGTTGCTGACTTTACCTCAGAATAAATCAGTGTTTTCCAGGCAAAGAGAAATAAAAAATAAGGGAGAGAATTTATGGTGATTTGAAGGTAAGACTATCCTAGCAGCTGTAAATGAATCTCTGTATTTGGGGTCATGACCTGCTAAAACAAATGTCTCGCTGCTCCCTTTCCTCACATATAAGGTAGCTTTGGTTAACAGAACTGGGCTGGGCCCATGGGTAGAGGCCCCATTATCTAAGCCTGAGTCACTCACCTTTCAGGTATCTTTTGGACAGCGAATACAACTCCCATGTGACTCACCTTTTATTCCTCGGGTCGTGGGAGGGGGTCAGGCACCAGACCTCTGCTGGTGCAACTCGGAGCAATGGTAGATAACAGTTATCATTGCAAGAATCTGCCCAGGGTGTTGGCTCCATCTGCTTGTTGATCAGTCTGTTTTTTCTGACTTCCTCATCATTAGAGTGATTGGACGTAGGTGGCGGCCAGGTCATTCTCTGCTGGCCTAACTGTGGCAGGGACATAAAGAGAGGCTTGGGGCCTGACGCTTGGGTTTGTTCCAGGGTGGCACTGGACTTAGAAACCTGCTTGACTAGCAAGAACATTCACTGCTTCCTGTTCCCGTGTTAGGAGAGTAATTCAAGGTCAAACTCAGGCAGTAAGGAACAATGACTAGTGGAGAAATCACTGAACCAGAAGACCTTGGTTCTAATTGTGACTTTGCTTCTAGCTATGTAGCCTTAAGCAAGTCATTTAAACCTTTGGGGCTCAGCTACCTTATTTGTAAAACAAAGGAAAGAATGTCATGATCCACTGTTTGTATAAGAAGGAAAGTTCAGATTTCTGTGGGGACCAAAATCTTAGTTAAGGTAATTGTTTTTATAATTGCTTATTTTAAAACAATAATAAAAGTAAAACATGCTTAATACGAAACCAGAAAAATACTTTGATAAAGAACTACTGTTAGCATTTTGGTGCCTTTGAGTTCTTTTTCCTCTGCATGTGTACATACTCTGGCTTTATTTGTCCCCTGCTAAAATGGAATATTAATACACTGTTGGTAACTACTTTTCAAACTTATCCACATAACCTACTCATTTTGTTTCAGTCATACTGAAAAATCATGATTTTTTTTTTTTTTTAAACTAAGTACTTTGTGCATCTGAATCACTCTTGGGTGGTTAATGTTGACAGCTATGAGGCTGGCCCTCTACTCAGGCTCACCTTGAGGCTTTGGTGACAGTGGGAGTGGTTTTGTGGAACAAACAACAGGCTTATTTGGAGAGTGCCACACAATAGATTTTCTTCTCCTATGGGAGCCACTGAATGAGATGAGCTCACAGATAATGGGTCTCTTCCTTCCTGGTGGTTATGAATAAATAATGGTGTGACAGACTCACCCTCTAGTGGTTGTTGGTAGTATTGAAATACAGCCGGTTAGACTTCTCACGGTAACTTCATTTGCTTTGTCTCTTCCTTTTCTTAGTGACTGATGATCCCACATGTGATGTTGGTCAGTAGTCTCTGTTCTGACACAATTAAAGGTACAGGTTTGCCCCACCATCTGAAAGGAGAACATTATTGTGAAAACCTTTGCTAAGCAGAAATAGTGTGAAGAGATGAAGAACCTTTAATTTATATGGAAATTTTGAGTTTTCCCAGGCCCACAGAATATCCTACCAGATCATATCCCAAACGCATAGAACCTAAAGTAATACTAATGTGCAGTCACAACAGGAGTGGTGTGATAAACACAAAGCCGAGAGAAATTAGTTCCCCGAGAAGGAGCTTGAAGGTGTCACTCTTGCTGCCTGGGTACATGCTGTTTCCAGAACGGCTGGCTCAGCACAAGTCTGTCTTATTTTCTGATTTTGCTTTTCACCATAAAAACAAAAATCGTCTTCGTGTTCCCTTTGGTTAGTGAAAACAGGTACCGATCTTATAAAAGTGAAGTGGCAGAATGTGAATTTTTGAAAAGAGGGATGTGGGGATGCCTGTCTTGTCTTTAGAAACTAGGGGCTAGAGATCATCCCAAATACGTTTGTCGAGTAGCAGAGATGACCTTGGCATGAACTGTGAAAATGAATATTCACGCGTATACCTCATGTATATACCAAAGTCAGGTCCTCCTATGATGTAGCAAGAAGTCCTGTACTATTTTTACCTGCCATCCCTATTTTATAATCTCCAAATTAGGAGGTGAGACAAATAGTATCAAGTATGTTTCAGGATCTTATCCCACCAGCTGTTTCCTGTGTGTAAACGCCTTATTTCCTGTTTTGCCTAGGTATTAATTAAGAACTGTTCTCATTCTTAGTTTGCTGGACTTTTATGACACCAGTCAGTTGCTTTGGTTTATTCTACTGTTTGAGAGATTATTTCAATCTCTATCCAGAGAAGTTAACAGCTGTCAGATAGTCAAATGCTAAACATTCAGTATTTGGGTCTTTTTTTTTTGTGTGTGTGTGTGTGTGTGTGTGTGTGTGTGTTTACAACCTGTCTCCAAATGCTTGTTACTCTCCTCTAGGATAGTAAACTTTACAGAAAAAAGAGGTAGTTTTAATTTAAACTTATTACTCCTATCATGAAGAAAAATTGATCAGTATATCATTTATGCAAAGTTGAGATAAGAGCTAGAATACTTGAGCAGGGTGATACCTACCTTGAAGATGAGGGATAGTGGGGAACGTTCAGGAAACTGGACTTGACAGCTTGATAAATTCCTCTCTTCTCGGTTCTTCACCACCGCAGGAGCTACGAAGACATGATTGGTGAGGAGATGCCATCTGACCAGTACTACTGGGCTCCTTTGGCCCAGCACGAACGGGGAAGTTTAGCAAGCTTGGACAGCCTGCGCAAGGGAGGCCCTCCGCCCCCCAGCTGGAGACAGCCGGAGCTGCCGGAGGTGATAGCCATGCTAGGATTCCGATTGGATGCTGTCAAGTCCAATGCAGCTGCATACCTGCAACACTTGTGCTACCGCAATGACAAGGTGAAGACTGATGTTCGAAAACTCAAGGGCATCCCACTACTGGTGGGATTGTTAGACCACCCCAAAAAAGAAGTGCACCTTGGAGCATGTGGTGCTCTCAAGAACATCTCTTATGGGCGAGACCAAGATAACAAGATCGCCATAAAAAACTGTGATGGTGTCCCTGCCCTTGTGCGATTGCTGCGAAAGGCTCGTGATATGGACCTCACTGAAGTCATTACTGGTGAGTTCCGTGCCTAAGGAAACCTAGGGCAGAGCTACTGTCCCCCTAGTGATGTTGAGAGCTTGAAGATTTTCTATCCTTTTACTTTGATTAGAGGCTGTGAACTGGGTGGTTTGATGTCAAATCCATCTCAGATTTGTTTGAATCATAAAAAGTTTAAAACAATTTTAAAGAATTAATTGCTAATATTTAAAATTCCAGATTTTTGACTACTGTAGACATGTATTACATGGCAGCAGTAGATCTGTTTTCCTGCCCGAAGTAGTTGATTTGAGATTGGAGCACATGCTCTTCAGTGTGCAGTAATCCCTCAACACATTCTCTTATTTCTGATCAACTGCCTTATAGAAAGTTGTCTCCCACACATTGAAGCCCAGGGTCAGTTGCCATTTATCCACATTCTTGTAATTTCTTTTTAAGTAGTTGCTTGTCCTGACTCACCTGCCTGGTGTATGTAGACTTCTGTTTGTGTTCCTTGCTTTAGAAGAGTGGTTTTTTAGATTGTGATTGTGATCCATTAGTGTGTATTGAACATCAAATATTGTGGAACACAATCAGCATTCCAAGAGAAAGAAAAAAAAATAGCGTAGACCATCGGTTTTCAGTTAGGATTGATCTTGCCCCTTGGAGGACAGTCGCAGTGTCTGGAGACACTTTTAGTTGTCATAACTGGAGAGGTGGGGAGGGAGTGCTACGCGTACCTAAAGAGTCAAAGGCCAGAGATCACTGCTCAGCTTGTAACGATAGACAGGACGGTTCCCCACAGCAAGGAATTATTAGGCCTAAATTGTCAGTGGTGCTTAGGTGTCCATGGAGCATTGCTTATAGTGTTGTTTTTATGAAACTTTATTTCATGATACATATTTTTGTATTGAGCCATAATATAATTTTATATATGTTTTTAAGAAAAGGTGTAGGCAAGAATGAAAATGAGTAGGCAAGCAGGCAGGAAGAGAGAGGAGGAAGCATTTTGTTTTTATTTAGTGTTCATCTTCGTTCCTCCTAGCCCCGGATTTTGAACTTGGGTCACTGGGATATATGTGGACTTTGTCTGGTGGCCTTATCTGTTAGGCGACCTAGGCATGCTGAATATATTTTCTTACGATGGGTCACAAACAGAAATGTGAATATCACTGTAAGATGTTTGGTCATTGGAGAAGACTGAGAAATGATGCAAAAACGGATTCTCTTTGGAGTTCTTCAAACAGCCTGTCTTGGGTGTTGGAGAGCCATCTGATGATGAGTTGTCTCTGCCAGGAACCCTTTGGAATCTCTCATCCCATGATTCAATCAAAATGGAGATTGTGGACCATGCCCTGCATGCTTTGACAGATGAAGTGATCATTCCTCATTCTGGTTGGGAACGGGAACCTAATGAAGATTGTAAGCCACGCCATATTGAGTGGGAGTCGGTGCTCACCAACACAGCTGGCTGCCTTAGGTAACATAGGGTTTTAAGAGAATGAGGATTGAAATTTTGAGGACTGACTTAAATTTCCTTTAAAAAGACAAGTCAAAATCTGTTAGCCTGTCATTCAGGCTCCATTCTCTATTGCACATTGTGCTCCAACCTGTCTGCCTTTGTCATTGCTCCCTTGTGTACCACACAAGGTCTGTTAGTTTACTTGCTGTTCCCCATGCATCGTCCTTCTGTGCTTCTTTGACTTTATCCATCCAATTTGGTAAACATTTGTCAGTACATACCACACCTAAGGTGTCTGTCTAGCCTTGGGCGTGCGCGTGTGCCCGTGTGTGTGTATATCCCAGCACTCAATTATCTGTTTTTCAATGCAGGCTTCAATAAGTGCAGCACAAGTAGAGTATTAGAAAGGCTGGGGTGGGTTGAGGGGGAGATCTGGTCTTCCCCTTTTTCCTCTACCCTGGGCCTGAAAGTCCTGAACGCAGGAACTGCCTTACTTAGCTTTCTCTGCATTGTAGTGCCTTGCTTATAACAGATACTATTGGTTAGAGTGAATAGGAAAGGTATTGAAGAGACTTGTGGATGTTGAGGGATATTAAGAGAGGACTTCTGAATTTGAATTGTTCTGAAGCTTCTCCCTTTCTCAGGAATGTCAGCTCAGAGAGGAGTGAGGCTCGCCGGAAACTTCGAGAATGTGACGGTTTAGTGGATGCCCTCATTTTCATTGTTCAGGCTGAGATTGGGCAGAAAGATTCTGATAGTAAGGTAAGTTAATGGCTTAGTGAATTCTACTCATAACAACCATTTGGTACCTAGAGTGCTGACTTAACATCTCGGGCTTTCAAATAGCTTTAGATACCTACACTAACTCCTGCTCTCTAAAGTGGGTGGTCATTTAGAAAACTCTTCTTTAGAATTTGCTTATCTATATTTTCTACTTTATGTTGTTTAGCCTTATTTCCAATGTTGTACATTTTTCTAAGTAGGGGAAAGGGTTGACCCTAAGCTTTGTGTCACTATCAAATAGTGACAGAGTCAATATGTCCATTCTTGGACCTTCCATCAGCCTGAGGCTACAAGGTTTTGAGAACGTTGGGGCACTTAAGAGGCATTATGAGGGATGATGGATTGGACTGTGCTTTTGAGGATCAATATTAATACCTGAATCGTGGAAACCTTTTCTTGCTGGGAAATCACTATAGACATTCACTTCTCTCATTGCACCTTTGCTCTTGTGTTCCCAAGCTTGTGGAGAACTGTGTTTGCCTTCTTCGGAACTTGTCATATCAAGTTCATCGCGAGATCCCACAGGCAGAGCGGTACCAAGAAGCACCTCCCAGTGTTGCCAATAATACTGGACCACATGCTGCCAGTTGTTTTGGGGCCAAGAAAGGCAAAGGTGAGTTTTGGTTCCTTATTTCTTCCTTTATAATGTAGGATGGGGAAAGGAAGGAATGCTTGTGATTTAGGTGCAAAATACCTTCTGAGCACTGCAGTTGTCTGCCTAGTCAGGACTGTCTTTCGCTCTGCTGCTGCTTCCCCTGTAGTGTGCGCTTAATTTGAGGTGGAGGTGGTGGAGGTGGAGGTGGTGGAGGTGGTGATGGTGGAGGTGGTGATGGAGGTGATGGAAGAGGTGATGGTGTTGATGTCAGTGAGTGGGATGATGAAGGATGAGAACTCAACTGATCTGGGGCCTCCTCTCTGACTCCTCCTCTGTGTTTCCTCCCTGTGCTTTCCTGCTTTTTTGCCCATCATCCTGTTGACATCTCTCTCCTGCATTTTTCTTCCTTTATTTCTCTCCTCTGCTTTCCACCTTGGGTGATGCACTGGAAGACGAGTGGTTCTCCAGAGGTGAGTGGACTCTTTTAAGGCACCTGTCTATGTCTAATTTGCATGTTTTGGTTTTAGCTTCCCTAGTGTTTCTTTGCTTAACTCTTCCCCGTGAATGCATGTAGGAAATATCAGCTGAGGAGGACCACTGAAACAAATATAACTCTTCTGAGCTAATGGCATGCTATTTCTGGGCAGCAGTCCAAGCGATGAGAATTCAGGACACTAGCAACAACAGTGGTTATCCTTATATCTTACCTATTTGCTGCCTGCTGTCTGCCCTTATTTCTGCACAGCCCCCTGCTGGGACAAACTAGGGGCTTGATTTTATTTTTTTCTTAGCCCTCTTGATGCATCTCTGATCCAAAGGTTTTGACTGAGGGAAAAAAGAGAATCTGGCGGACTCTTTCTAATTTTTTTTTTTTACCTCCCCCCCTGATTTGTTTTTTATTTCCAAAGGGAAAAAGCCCACAGAGGATCCAGCAAATGATACAGTGGATTTTCCTAAAAGAACTTGTCCTGCTCGAGGTAAATTATCTTTTTCTTAGACTCCAAGGGTCTCATAAATGTAGTTCACAGATAAGAATTTGGTAGCCTAAGAGCAGTCTATGAAGATGTTCACTGTTCTGTCTTCTCTGACTTAATGGATTTGGAGTGATAGCGAAAGTATAAGGAGCAACTTAGACAGGACAGCATGCTAAAAGCGACTATTCACATGACGTGAGGACAGTTAAGGTCTGATGGTAGTCTAGACCAGAGCTAAGTAGCTGATAAGTTCTTGGTTCTTAAACTTAAACTTTACTGGTTAGAAGCAGTCTCTTTATCACAATTTGGATCTCTGTATTCATCAGTACTATGAGTTCAAAACTCACAGCTTTCAGAGATTGGCTTCCAGATGGTGACTCAATAGGACACACTTTCAGGTCGCTCCCCACAGACACCAAAAAAAAAAAAATCACCTATTTTCCTGAGACAGACACCAAGAAATGACTAGCACTTCAGTTGGAGACGGAACAGCTGAAGATTAACAGTGGGTGAGGATACTTGGCGCAGTTCTGAGTTAAGCTGCAGCTTTGGATTTGGGACGGAGCTCAGCAGTCTCTAGATGTGCAGTGGGGTGGAGGCTAGGGATTTCAGGCAGCTGCGGAGGCAGCGAAAGGTGGTTCCAGTGGATCTGAGATGCGAAACCACAGAGGGCCGACTTGGGAGTGGGTGAACAGAGAGCCACCACATCTGAGCTGAGCTGGAGCCCGTGAGATGAAATTGCGCTGGGTGCAGCCATAACCAGAAATCAGCCAAAGAGCTCAAACCCCTCCTACCATTTTATGCCAGAGACTGGGGTCCACTGAGCAGAAATCCCGCCCAGTGTATATCTGCCCACTGGAAATCCCACCCATCAGTTGCCCCACCCCCTGGATTACAGTGAGAATGCGGCAGTTCCAAGCCTCAACGCTACCCGCTAGTGTCACCTTGTTGGTAGAGGTGTAACTGCAACCTGATTGCTAATCCTGAGTAAGCCAAACCTATGCATCACCAGGGAAACCGAACCCTCAGAAATATAAACAGAATATCGAATAGGTCAAAGGCACAGAGAAATATACATGAAATGAGGGATCCAATCAAAAGCCCAGGGGAAAATCTAAATAGAGCAGACATATGTAAATTACCTGAAGAGGAATTTAGGGCAACAGTTATTAACATACTCATGGGAATCCAGAGATCAGTGGAGGCAGTAAAAATGTCAGGAAACAAAGTGAAGACATCAAACAGGTAAGAGGCATGATGGCTGAATTAAAGAACTCAATAGAGGGACTCAACAGTAGGATGGATGAAGCTTCCAATAGAATCAGTGATCGGGAAGATAAGACAGAGGAACTCTTATCAAGCAAACCACTAAAGAGATCCAAAAATTCAAACAACCGAAGACAGTATTCGAGACCTCTAGGATAACATCAGGAAGAACAACATTTGCATCATAGGGGTCCCAAAGGAAGAGAGAGAAAAGTGGGCAGAAACTATATTTGAAGAAATAAGAAATGAGAACTTCCCCCAATTTGAAGACTAAAGCAAGCCTCCAGATCTAGGAAGCTCAAAGAGTTCCTAATAAAAGAAACTCAAAACAGATACACCTAGACGCATCATCATCAAAATGTCAAAAATACAAGATAAAGACTTAAAAGCAACCCGAGAAAAATGTGTCACATACAGAGGAGCCCCCATTAGATTGTCAGTGGACTTTTCAAATGAAATTTTATAGGCCAGAAGGGAATGGCATAATAGATCCAAAGTGCTGAAAGAAAAGGATTTTCAACTTAAAATACTGTATCTGTCAAGATTTTCATTCAGAACTGAAATAATGATAAAATACCTTTACTGAGAAACAAAAGTTAAAGGAGTTTATCATCACAAAACTAGCTTTGCAAAAAATATTAAAGGACACTCTATAAAGCATAAAGAAACCCCACAGAAAAACAATAAGACAGCAAATACACTATAGTGAGTGTCGTCTGCCAGCCTTGATCAAGTGAAAACCTCCAGCATACTTTCTTGCTTCCAGTCCTTGTTCATCATTACAACTCATCAACAAGCCGGTGGAAATGTCCCTTTCTTGCCTGCCAGCTTCTGTGTACTTTCCATGAACTAGTCCTGACCCAAGATAACACAGTGACTTTCTTCACGACCAATGGACAACAACTACACCTCCAGATGACAAGAATCCCAACCTTAGGGAGAAGTTCCATCTTTTCAACAAGTTCCTTCCTTTGATACTCAGCTCTCATTCCCAGGGTACGTTTTAGAGTGCTCAACCCCTTTATAGTTAGTGCCCAGATATAATTCACAATTATACGTAAACTTTCCATGTTTTCTTTAAAAACAAATCTTGTAAAAAAAAAAAAATGGACAGCTTTCCATGGATATAAGATATTAGAGTTTGTTACATCTATGGTAGATCCTTTTACTTTGTGTAATGAAGGTGGGCAGAGAGACTCAATTAAATTAGAACTAAGGTATTTGAAATGAGGGATCTTGACTGTTGAGTGCTATCAGTGAGCCGATGAACCCCCTGTGTATCAAACAAGGACAAAGTGAACTGGGAGAAGAGAAGAGGCAAGGAGAGAGAGGAGTGGCTCATGATGAACTGATATTTGTTTTGCTTTTCCACACATTAATTATTCTGAAAAAGGCATGGAAACAAGCCTTTGTGTTTACTGTTGCTTGGTGAGAGAGTTTCGTGGACATAAAGGTATAGGAACTAAATCCGTCAATCTAGAGAACTAAACCTGGACTTCGGTTGGCCAGAGTCTGGTTTGTTGTAGGTACTGACTAGCATTTGACCTTCTTGCCCTTTCTCGTGTAGGCTATGAGCTTTTATTTCAGCCAGAGGTGGTTCGGATATACATTTCCCTCCTCAAGGAGAGCAAGACTCCTGCCATCCTAGAAGCCTCAGCGGGAGCTGTCCAGAATTTGTGTGCTGGGCGCTGGACAGTAAGTACCTTTTATGAAAGCGGTTTGGAGGTGGGAGTGCTTAGCTGACTAATGTGCTGCCCTTTGTAATTTGTTCCACCTCTTTCCATGTGCTACTTGCAGTATGGTCGATACATCCGCGCTGCTCTGCGTCAAGAAAAGGCTCTTTCTGCCATAGCTGATCTCCTGACCAATGAACATGAGCGGGTAGTGAAAGCTGCTTCTGGCGCACTGAGGAATCTGGCGGTGGATGCTCGCAACAAAGAACTAATTGGTAAGGAGTGGAATGTTAACCATTACCCAAGCCTCTGGTACAGTGCCGGGAATCCAGCAAGTGCTGAATAATTTACTGAAGTGCCTGAGAGGAAGCAATGGGCTTTCCATAGTTTGCGAATCTGAGGTAAACAGCTTAATGGTTCTTTGAAAGAGAAGAAATGTGGACTCTTCAATATTAGAATAATAATAGCAGTTGTTTAGTAAACGCTTAACTTTGTTGGCATTATTAAGCATGTCTGTATGGTCTCATTTAGACCTCAACATTTTACAAAGGTCCTTTCTTTTTTTTAATAGTATAAGGAAACAGGGTCAGAGAAGTTAAATTTTTCCCAGAGATGATATAGCTAATTAGTAAACAGCAGAGCCTAGTTTTTTGTTTTTGTTTTTGTTCATAATGACTTTCTTGAAACTATTATAATATTTGATATACTATTTTCATTAGAATATCTGAAATGACTACCATATTTGATATAAAGTGCTCATGATTATTATTTTTTAATTGAAGGAGAATAAATAAAGGAATAGGAAAGACAGTATAGTCTATGGCTATTCCAGGTCCTTTACCCTTTTGCTATATGATAAGTCTTGTTGGGGACTATATCGACAGGAGAATGACTTTGTTTTATATGGACCTGTACTTTACATGCGTTGAAGTAGTGCTAGGTTTCTCATAAACTGACTCCGCTTGTTCTTCCTTCTCACCTTCCTTCTGTCTTCTGCTGTAGGTAAACATGCTATTCCTAACTTGGTAAAGAATCTGCCAGGAGGGCAGCAGAGCTCTTCCCAGAATTTCTCTGAGGACACCGTGGTCTCTATTTTGAACACCATCAATGAGGTTATTGCTGAGAACTTGGAGGCTGCCAAAAAGCTTCGAGAGACACAGGGTATTGAGAAGCTGGTGTTGATCAACAAATCAGGGTGAGCTTAACGCTTAAAATACAGCTGGAAGATTTTGAGTAGGGGTGGGGAGTTGTTCTGAAGGAGCTTTTCTCTTTTGCTTCTTCTAAGGTTATTTTTTCTTATTTACATGTGAAGTGTGAACAGGTATCATTTTATTTTCTTTCTTAATGTTGATCCATAAATTAATAACAGACTCTTCCATCAAACTTTTTTGTGTGTCACTGTGTGGGACAGAATACAGGATTTGGTGAATCACTGATCTTGCCCATTCTGGGGTTTATGTTCATTTGTTCCATTCTTTGTTTTAGAGAGAGTAGGTTCTCAGCTTCTTCCTTGGTTTTACATTCAAATTCCATTTGGTGTTATTCTCCTCAAAAGGAATCGCTCAGAAAAAGAAGTTCGAGCAGCAGCACTTGTGTTACAGACAATCTGGGGCTATAAGGAACTGCGGAAGCCGCTGGAAAAAGAAGGGTGGAAGAAATCGGACTTTCAGGTAGAATACTCATGAGGCTGAGACGTGCTTACTTATTTTCCTTGCTCTTGCTTAGCGCATCTGTCTTTAATTTCTTCTATTTCACTATTGCAACTCAGCCTACTTTTGACCCAAATCTCTGTTAATTACTCTCCAAAAAAGAATGGTTCTAACAGTTAATTTGCTGTCAAAACAGCTTTGTTCCCCCTGTGTCATTGCACACTGTAGATGTCGGTGGCCGTGAAGGATGATGGCTGTTTTGACTTTTTTCAAATCTGCCCTAGCCCTTTGAAGTTTGTCATTTTCTAAGACTGTGTCTCCTTCTGATTACTATGTGTTTGGTACCTTTGTGATCTCTTGGTCAGGAGCACAAATAGAAGACAGAAAATCCTAGCTTTTGTTTTTGTTTTTTAGTTTTTTAAGTTTATTAGAGAAAAAAAAGGAGAAAGAAAGCGAAAACAGGAGCTATAGTGTCCTGGGCAGGAAACACTGCACTTCAGGCTGGGGACTGGTTAGATATCTACTCTTGGGAGGGGGCTTCTGGGTGGACCCCCTTTCTAGTGACTGTGAAGTAGCCTCTGGCATTCTGGTAATCCCAGCTCCATGTTTTTGGGAAAATGTTAGGTTGATAGAATGATTACATGAATCTTGCCAGAGGGCTAACAAGATAAACTTTTTACCTGTAGTGCTCAGGAGCCTGCCTGTTCCTAGTGTGTTTTACTCTTACATGTATTGATTTAACCCTTGTGGTATAAGAGTTCTGTTTACGAATAGGGACCTAAAGGTCCGTCCCCATTAAGACTAAGACGTGTGTGAATTCGGCACTCTGATGTGATTGCATTTCATATTTACCTCTAGGTGAATCTGAACAATGCTTCTCGAAGTCAGAGCAGTCATTCATATGATGATAGCACTCTCCCTCTTATTGATCGGAACCAGAAACCAGGTATTTGGGCCAGTGGCACATCTGTCTCTTTTATTCCACCCTTGCTGTTGTTTAGTGGGCTTGTGATCTCAGAAACAATATATACCGATTTCTGGATGGGCTAGTCTTTTGGTAGAGGGAAATGATAACTTTACCTTGGATGCGGCATGGAAACCGGAAGAGCCTTGGCATAGGGAAGAAAACATGTGTGATCCTCTTATTTTTGCATGTGGCCTTAAAATGGATGTGAACCCTAATCTATTTAATTAATAATTGACAATAGTGTATAAGTTTAAAACATTGATTTGATACATATATATCACAAGATGATTTTTTCATTTAAAATTGTCACGTAATAGCAAGTGATAGCATTTACCATTGAAAAATTAAAAATGCAACCAGAAAAATAACAACTTATTATCTAAAAATCACTTTTTATTACCCAAAGATAATCACTGCTATTTTGGGTTATCTCTTTTAAACACTTTGGCGAGGTGGGAACACACCTTTCCCCTAAAAGATAAATATGATGAATCATATGTCTTGTCTTGTAAAGTGTTTTCCTTTCTCACTTAAATGTGGATGATAACACTTATTACCTTAATGGCACTTGGATTTTGCCTCCATCGGGTTCTGAAGTGTATGCTAGGGACCCCCCCGTCTGTTGGTTTTTGCCTGTGGTGCCCAAGCGGTGGTGAGCTTGGTGGTGAGCAGAGCATCAGCGTCGTCTGCTTGCTGCGCACTCGGTTAAAGAAGGAGCCAGTTCCACCGAGTGTACTCAGAGCTGTCAGAATTACTAATTTAATTGTTTGTGTCCTTGAGTGCACCTCTTTCTCATCCTGCTTAATGAGATAGGAAGTTCTCCAAGCACAATGGCCGTCTCGAGGACAAAGGTCCTGCTGCACTGTTTGACTCTCCAGTTGGACTAGCTGCCTTTTTAAAATGAATACCATTTTTACACAAAAAATGATCAGCAGACAAAACTATGATTGTTCTGACTTGGGTATTTGGCAGACATTTTCTCAAATGAATTTAGTGAGCTTATTACTTTATGGAAAAATTACTGGCAATATTTACTGCTTGGGTTTTCAACTGAAAATTATAATTTTGTGAGACTTGTACCTGCCACTGTGAGCCTGGTAAGTTCCCAATTCTTAAAGTCTTTAAAAAATGAAATCAGGGATAATATTAGTGGATCTGATTTTTGATGCTGCATAATGAAGTGTGTTAACATTTAGAGTATTTTGCAAGTGATGTTCCATAAATGCATTAAAAGAGCAAGATAGACAAGTGGATTTTAAGGGTCATTCTACATTGCTTCTAAACCTTAAAGCAACTCTACTTATTGAGTAGTAATATTCTATCAAAGGATTTCCAAAATTGTCTGAGAAGACTATTAAAGCTCTCTTCTTTTTTCCTAGTGACCTATGTGAGGCTGAATTTCCTTCATTATACTTTAACCAAAAAAACATCACAACAGATAGAATGCAAAAGCAGATGTGAAATTCCAGCTATCTTAAAAGAGCCTGACTTAAAAGAGATGTATAAAAATTAAACTGCTTTTTAATTGTTACTTATGTTAGCATGTAATAAGTTTATTGTTATCTTTAAGTTAAATAAATATTTAAAATTTATCAGTACAGTAAATCTTAACACATATAGTACACCCATGTAAGTTCTTTGGAGTCTCATAAATTTTTGACTGCATGTAAACCGCCCCTTAGACCAAGTAATTTGAAAACTGGTGACTTAGAATGAATGTCTTCTTTTATCAGGAGTCTATCAGGAAAGTGATCAAAGTTCCATGAGAGCTTCAGCTAATGCTCCACCTACAGAGGGTGCTTAGTAAATATTTGATAGCAAGGTAGGAGGACAGAGTAGAGAGCAGTTTTCATGATGAATATACATCTTGAAGAACTTGTTTTTGACTTGGATAACTCTCTGACTTCATATAGATAAGAAACCTGATCGGGAAGAAATCCAGATGAGCAGTATGGGATCAAACACAAAATCATTAGGTAGGTGATTAATATCTACCTAAGGGTATGGAGTGAGTAATACTCTCTGGTAAGGATATGGATGAGGAGAACTGTCTGGTTCTGCAGATTTGTCTAGCATCCTGGAAGAATATTGGCTTGACATTTGCATTTGGAAAGATGTGAGGATATTTTGCTTTTTTCCAGAAGAAGTAGATGTGATCCATCTACTTTATTCCATATTCGCACATGCTCAAAGTTCTTTTTTTTTTTAAATCTTCATATGCCTCCCCATTATGAGAGAATCAAGTTTGTTTCTTTTAACTGCTTCTTACAGCCTTTCACAGTTAGACTCTAGGCTCCCTTTTGGTCTTCTGTCTTCCTCCACTCTATACTGATTTTGCTTATATAATACTTCCTACTGGAATGCCCTTCCCATTTATTTCTCTAAATTCTCTTCATCTCTAAAACTTAACCGAAGTCCTGTTTCCTTTGTTAGGTTGCTCCAAATATTGCAGCACACCTCACTCACTCCTCTTCTTCTCCATTAGATACAAGTTCAAGACAGAGATCACCAGACCTTCATGCCTCTCTGGAGTGTTTGACAAAGCTCAGTGCCTGTAAAAGTTGCCTACCTGCTTCCTATGTATCGTGTGCTAGAGGGGACTATCATGTTCCTGTGTGCTTTTTCATAGATAACAACTATTCCACACTGAATGAGAGAGGGGACCACAACAGAACACTGGATCGATCTGGGGATCTGGGTGATATGGAGCCATTGAAGGGAACACCCCTGATGGTAGGTTTCTTTATACACTGCTGTTCTTCTAACACTACTACTATTTTGAAGCCTGCATGTCTTGTGAAATAGAGAAAAAGTTCCTAGTGAATGACAGCTTCCTGTTCTGGTAGGTGTTTCAGGAAAGTGTAGTTTTGACTCATGTAGATTGGAGATTTCTTGGACCATTATTCTGCCATGATTGAGAATGGGACAAGGAAGATTATAAACATGTACTTAGATGACTAACACTAACTGATCTCTTCTGATGTGTTGTTTTCTTCTTGTCCCTGCATTTTCTTTAATCTTGCCCTTCCTTTACTTTACCTTGTTTTGTTAGAGCTCACAAATGTTGGGATATTCCCTAATCTGGCGCACTCAAAAGGTGCCTATTTCCTTACTCTCATACTAACAAATTGCATGTGTTCACAGCAGGACGAGGGGCAGGAATCTCTCGAGGAAGAGTTGGATGTGTTGGTTTTGGATGATGAGGGGGACCAAGTGTCTTACCCTCCCATGGTATGTCCTCCAGCTACCCCAAAGATTATTCTCGAGGAAGGAAACAAACCCCTATGTGCCTGCAGTTTGTCAATCATGCCAATCTGATCAAGCCAGAGACACTAGTCTCAGCCACATGGGGCTTGGGAGTGCTGCTTTGTGATTACTACCTTTTAAGAGGCTGGTGATCTGACTCTCCATTATATGCTTTCCTCCTCCAGATTTGCTCAATGGTCTTTTGATTCTCTCTATTTCCAACCCTATTAATACCTCTTTCTCTTTTTTCCTTACAGCAGAAGATTTAGCACCACTGTCTCCGTTCCATCTGAGCTTATAATATATATACTTTTATTTTTTGGTGGTGAAACGGACTGATAAGTTTTCTTTCTTCGCTGGACTGTTGTGCCAACTGCCAGGCTGCCTCCTGCCCTTGGAGCCCTAAGTGGCTGCCTTCTTTCCATCAACTCCTAATTTCTTCCAGTGAAGTTTAATCGTCCCTACTCCTCCCTACAGATCCTAATTGCCCCTAAGAAGCCTGACTCAGTTATGTGCATATCTTGAGACTGCTGCCGATTAGCTTTTTTTTTTGCTAGCTCTTCCTGGAAGCCTTGACCTGGTGTGAAGGGAGGGAGAGAGTGGGAGTCTTCACTGGAAGCCATAGGAAGAAGTGGAAGTTGCAAGGTGTATATGCAGTGTCCAGCAATCTGGTAGACCGATGATTCTTAATCAAGATTTTTTTCCTGGTGGGGAAGGGACTTTTTTTTTTTTTTTTTTTCATACTGGGAAGCATGACTCTTCCCTTATTCCTAATGACTATTTTTAAAGCAAAGAGAGCTGGCAACTTTGGCACATTCTACCTGGCAAAGGCCCTTGAGTAAATGAAGGTCTCCTAGAACCGAGACTAAGAAACATTGCTTTCCTCATCGTCAGGGCGTGGCCACCACGGACCTACAGACTCCATCTCGTCTCTAAGCCTTGGTGCCAACCTGGCTGCTGCTGCCCTTTACTGAGGCTGTGCGTAGCCTTCCTCTCCCATCCTGTGATAATGTCCGCTGACGCTGTAGAAAGGAGAATGTGTCAAGGAAGACTTTTTGGGTGAGATGGAGCAGAAAAGATGTCTTCTGGGGGAGGGAAAGAACCTCTAAGAGGAGCTAGTAGGAATGTACATGAACAGTTAGTCTGAAACTGGCAGGAAGCTTCAAAACTGGCTTCCCCCCACTGCCCTATTTTTCCTATTCTTACCCTGAGAGCCCTGTCCCTCCCCTGCTTCCTTCCTGGATTTGTTGGCTGACTAAAGGACTTGATGTACATACTCCTGCCCGCCTTTTCCCTTAAAAGTGGGGATCGCCCCTGGCTTTGCCTCTTCTTTGTGCCTTTGGCCCGGGATGCATCTCCTCCTTCCCTTCCATGTGCCTTTCTTTGCCTCTGCAGTCTCATTTCTCATGATTTTGCAAATTATATTTTGTTTCTTCCTTACCCACTCTTGGCCCTAAGTAGCAGAAAGGAGAGGAGAGCTGACCTTGAGAACCTAAAATTCTCTCTTGGAATTGGTGTAGCCTCTAATTCCAGCCATAGCAAACTTGCTTAATAATATGTTGTTGGGGTTTTGCAAAAGTCCTGTTCTGATGAATCTCACAGTGAGGTTGGTGGGAAGACTCAGTGGTACAGCTCTTACTCCCAGTTGCCCAGCATTCATCATCATCTCTGAAGGGGTATAAGGGAAGTTGTGCTGTCCTCTATGCCGCCTCTTAAAGCAGTCAGCACAATTTAGCAGATTGGGCTGCTGTGCTGCTTGTTTTTTTGGTTTTTTTTAACCCATTTCCTTATTTGCCTTTTACTCCTCCCCTTAATCTAAAACTTTTCAATGCAACTGGAAATCTTTATCCTCCTCTCTCCCACTTCCCTTATATATTGAGGCTATGGGGTAGGAGAAAAGTGCACAACCGCCCTCCCCCCCTTCCCCTATGCATTAAGATCCCCTACTTCCTCTTTCTTCCTACTCCTTTTCCAGTAAAAAAGGAGGCTTTTCCTTCCTTCGACCCTAAGAGCATACTGCACAGGGGAAATTGCCCCCATCCAGACTGGTTCCACCTTGGTTTCTCTTGTCCTCTTCTGCTCTTTTTTTCTGGTGCTCTTTTTCTCGGTGGGGTGTGGGTAATAGAACAGCCATGGGCTTTGGGGGACCTTTAACTTTTCTTTTTTTCTTTTTTGTTTAATAAAAACACTAAGCATTCAGTTCCAAAAAACCAAAAATCCCACCTCTCCACCGAACACTACTAAGGGGCATGTCTTTCTGCTCCATACCTTTTCTGTTTTTCTTTCTCTCTTGTTAATGCTTTTAAAAACAAATGAGTTTTTTATATAAATAAAGTTTTTAAAGTGTGTATGTGGGGGGTCTGTGTCATTTCTTCACTTCAAGCTCTATCTCTCTTTTCATCTTAGTTATTTCCTTATGTACCAGTGCCCTTTTTCTTTCCAGAGTAACCAGAAGGTGGTTGTACCAGAATGGATTTACTTTAAATTCAATGCCAACTCTTATTAAGCAACATTCTTTTTAATTATATATGAAACATTTTTCCTCTGAATTGTCTTAAAATTTACATGTGACTAAAGTAGACCACGAGCTTATTGCTAACTTAGAGATAGGAAACTGCTATAGAAAGAATTCATGACTTCCTTAGTCACTGGGATTCTTTTGCAATGTTTGACGAAACTAATGCTTACTGAAGCCCATTGCAATACATGACCCTCTTTAACGTAACATTTATAAGTAGAAGATTAGAAGCTATCAGCTCCAACTGCCATCCTTAAGGAATATGAAAATGTATATAAGAACTAAACATGGGTTGTAATGTTACTTCTTAGGATGTTTGCAATCCTTTAATATTTGCAATCCTTTAATAAGACAAGAAATGGGCCTATAGCTTCGTTTGTGTTTTACCAAGTAATATGTGACTAGGTAGCAAATACATGTTGGATTATTAGAGATTGTCTTTTCTGCAGACACCAAGGATTAAGACCTTTGAAAAGAGACCTATTTTTTTTTCCCCCTTTCTGTGTCCCATATTAAGCATTAAGACTCAAAATTATGCCTTCTGTATGTCCAATGTTTAGATTAAAATTATACAGCTGCTTTGATGCTGGTCATGTCTTAATTTTGTTTAAGTAGCTCTTAGTTGAGAAAACTTCATGGGGCTAGTGAGACTGCATAAGAGCTGATAACTTTTAAAACTTGATTTGTGTTAGACAGTTGTAGTTCTAGGCTAGAAAGATGAAGCACAGAGCCAAAAAGCGATAGAATTTGCTTTCCAAAGAGGTTTAGTAGCCCTACTTGAGATGGTTTTTATCTATGTAATAAAACCTGGCTCCTGATGAATATCCTTTATTGCTGTTACAGTCTGTTCTCCCCTGGCATTGAGCTATATAGAGACCTGACAACTCTCCCTGTATTGGTCCATTTGTTTCATCTTATTCAATAAATAGGTGATCTGAGCATTTTCTACGTACTACCCATTGTTGTTAGTGTTAGGTTTAGGTTAGAGAAAGAAACATGAGCCCTTTGTCACAGATTGCATATATGCTGTGAGAATCCTATATAACTTAAAAGTCTGTGATCTTCTAAGAACATTTCTCTCTACCTTTACCCAAAAAAGGTGTTACCTAGAATAATCTATAAAGTCCTTATATCTTTTCTAAGTTCTTGATACAATGCCTTTGAAACTTCTTAGTGTCTCTTAGAACAACTTTAGGCATCCTGTGGACCTTGTCAAAATTTACCCACATACTCCCTAATCCTTTAGAGCCTGTTTTTTTCTGCAAGTAATTATAGATTAAGTCCAACCATTCCTCTGCCTCAGTGAGACTTTTTTTTGGTGAATATTTTTGTAAAATGGTTAGCCATAATGAGTCTAGCTGTGACATCTTCTGACCGAGTACACAGCAAAATGAGAAGGATCTAGAAAGACTGATCTTGAGTTCTTGTGTGGTATAGTCAATTTGGTATTTTCAAATGGACTTAGAGACCAGCTAGACCTAGCTTTACAGGTCTGAACGAATGCACAGAATTACCTGGGGAGCTTGCTCAAGATGCATAGTCTTACGTTCCATTCGTAAAGATTGATTCTAGGTGGGACTCAGGAACCTGAAATTTTGGTCAGTCACTTAGGTTTTTCTGATGCCGTGGTCAGTTAATTGCAACGTGATATGCAGAGCTAATGATTGAAGTTCCAGCCTTAAACTAGAAGCCAGGATGACTGGCTCCAGCTCCACTGGCATGAATGCTAGTTTCATGATGGCATGATGATGGAAGAATTCATAGACAAGCAATGTTTCAAAACAATGAATTCCTTACGGTAGAATTTGAGATAATAGTGGTAGGTTGGTGGTATAGCATTCAGGTTGGTGAAACTTCTCAGAAATCAAGTCAGCTGGCTCTGTCAGGCTGCTGAGAGGGAGACAACTTGTAAGCAACCTTCTAGGATACAGAGAAGCCCTGCAGTAGCTGATGGACAAGTGTCACTTCTGGCTACGAAGGGGACCTCAAATGGGCATTAAGTGACCCCACTGGCCAAAGTAAAGGTGTTTCTGGAAACCTTAATACAGAGAAACAACCTACCTCAAGAAAGCACAGAAATAAAGACTGTAGAATTCATTTCTTTTTTGTATAACCTCATGACCCCTTGACTTCTGTTGTCTGATTACTTCACTTACAGCATGAATTCTTCAGCTGATCTATCCAGAATTTAGGGGTAGACATGGATGGAGAGAAAGCTGGAGGAATTGAGGTAGGGAAATACTATGAAATAATGAAAATATTCATTTTGGTCTCTTTCCATTATCATGATCATGACTTACTGCCTTTTGTCTTTTCTGTAGTATGAAGTGATCAGGGCCCACTATCTGCCAGCGAGAACTTTATAATTGTTGGTACACAGCTAACAGGTGCATAACATTAGTGTAAGCATGTGGCAACTAGCTTTGTAGTTTTATTTTTAGTTGAGAGTGCTATAATTTTCTCTCTCTCTCTCTCTCTCTCTCTCTCTCTCTCTCTCTCTCTCTCTCTCTCTCTCGCATTAGAGGAAGGAAGCAGGCAAGAATGAAGGCAAGCAAGCAGGCAGTCAGAGAAGCAGAGGAAACATTTTTACTTATTTGGTTCGTTTTTCATTTTGGTTGGTCCTGCCCGTCTTGAACCTGGGTTCTTGGGCTTTATGTGGACTACACTGCTGCAGCCTCAGACTTAACACCAGAGTGACCAGGGCACACCTTATATCTTTATTGTTAAGCAGTTCTAGTTTACTTGAGAAATCAGAGGGATTACCGCCTTGTCTTTCCCTAGATATCTCTAGTGCTAATAAACATAGAATGTAATGGAGGCATTAGTGCCGGAGGAAAAGAAAAATAGGGATATGCGCGGTGATGTGCCAGGCATTTATTACTTATTCTGTTCTTGTTTTCACTTCAGGCCTTCTTCCAATCCATCTTTGGTCAGGATCAGGGCTGGGGGAGTGTAGAGTACTTAGCTGAAATTCAGGCCCCCGTTTTTGTAATTTGGTGGATTAGGTACTCTGAAAGCTGTTTCAGCAGAAATAAGATGCTGGGTTAAATGTATTTATAAAAACAATATAAACACATTGCTACACAAGCATAAAAGTAGAGAATCCAGAGATCTTCAAAATGAAGTCAAAACTGGATTCCTAGGAAGGAAGCAACTGCTAAAGCCTTTACTTGGGTTTTGTTTGCCAAACTGCAGATATATCCATTTGAGTGGCAGCAAAAGGTATGGATAACAGGAAATAAGGAATCTAGCGGGTGAAAGGTCAAGTTGTGAGACTCAGTATAAAAGTGATCAAGAAATAAACTCTAGGCATATATTATACTTCTGTGGCTCAGGTGGCCAAGGTATGGGCCATATAAAGCCTATGATCCCAAGTTCAAGACCTGGGACTGGGGTTTAAAAAAATTAAAAAGGGACAGCAAAAAACTTAATTGGTCTCAATCTTGGTACTAGATGGATGGAAGGAAAATACATATAGTATCTTCCCTGAGAATTCATAACCACAAAGTGACCCTCTGGGTTTTGAGTCCAAATTTATGTAATCGCTGTGGTCCATCCTGCTGCCTCCCCCGCATATTTAAAGTGGGACTCAATTGGTCATGCCTCCAGGTACTTTTCAGAAGCAAATGCAATTTCTCTAAGGCATCAAAACAATTCTTACAGATAAACTTCAAACCCTGCTCAAAAATTGTAAGATGCATAAAGAAGGCACCATGTGTGAAAAGGGGGGGACCAAAAAAAGTATTTGTAAATTCTTCAGAAGTGGCCATTGTCACACAGACTAGCGAAATAATTTTGATTCATTAGCTAAAGTTTGAAAACATGACAACCCAACTTTGAAGTATTTTTGAATTAGAAATGAAAAATACAAAATTGAAATAAAAACTTGATAGATTAAGTAAATTGGAGAAACTGAAGGAGAACTAGTCAATGGAAGAGAGTTCTCAAGGATTTGTCCGGGAAGCAGTCCAGAGAAGAACAAAATTGAGACAAGAACAGCAGTTAAGCTATAATGCTCCAGGAGAGAATAATAGGAAGAGGCAGTATCCAAAGAGAAATGACTGATACATTTTCAGATTTGGCAAAGATACCTCAAATTTAGGGATCCCAGTAAATTCCAAGCAGGACAAAAACCAACTGTATATAGAGTCATCAAGCTGAAATACAGAAAACATCTCTAAAAGTTGGAGGATACAGACTACAGAAAACAACCCTGATGGGTGGCTTCTGAGTATCAACAATGAAAGGCGGAAAACAGTGGAATTCTTACCCTTCTTCTTGTTAAGGACAAAACATCTGTTACAGAAATTGAGTATTTTTTTTTATGAAAGAGGGCTAACTAAAAACAGTGACAAAAGCAGAATTTGCCATTGAGAAAAGGTAATTCTGCAGAATGTCCTTGAAGCAGAAGGAAAATGATTTCAAATGGAAAAGTACAAGAAAGAACATTCAACAATATGTTGGCACAAGTAAGTAAGCATTAACTATAACAGCAGTATGTAACTTAGAGGAGAGGAAGATGGACTATAAAATACTGGCGCACAAATTACTGGACAGCAGTGTGGTAATTTAGCTGTAATTGGGGAACACAAATTTTTATGCTCCTTTATTCAGGAGGAAAGTAAAGGTATTATGAGTTTTGTGAAACTAAATATACATATTAGCTAGGATAACCACTTGAGTCCCCAGAACATATAACTTGCAAACAAGTGGAGGGAAAAGGGCAAGAGAAGGATGGGGGGACTCCGAGCTGGTGCTGCCTCTGATAGAGCAATCCACGTTCCCAGGGTGGTGAGGAACATGCTTCTTTATCGCAGCTCTAGGGCATAGTGTGTGTCAAATGAAATGAACTAAAGAAAAAGCTTAGAGTGAAGGTGTAAGGGGTAAAGAGAGCAGGTCCAAGACAATTTCCCTTAAAGTTAAAATTTAAATAAAAATGTATGTGAGTTGGTGAGCCTGACTTAGAAGATCAGGGCAGAATTTTTTCATATCTTCTCGACTAAATTGCCAACTTCTTGAGTATAAAATCTTTCAGTCTTAGCAGCTTTACCATATCCTACTAGGGATTGATTCACTAGGGTTGATCTAAAGCTTGAGACTTCTCCTTTGACATGAGGGGGACATGGCTTTTTTTTTTTTTTTTTTTGTAGTGACTACTGACTTTGGATGAGGTCAAGTAGGGAGTACTGATGTGCTCAGACTTGCCTCTGGGTCATGGAGCATTTCCTGGGCTCTGAGGAGGGGGGACTTTCTCAGGGATGTTGATTCAGATTTTAGAATGTTGGTCATTCATCACCATGACACATTTGCAACAGACATTTATTTCTCTTACGATCCATTCAAAGGTTATGTACCTGCTAAGCATAGGCTGGCCATATTTCCTTGAGACAAAGAAATGGGATTTTGGGGATGGCAAAACCAGTGTGAGGTTATGTGCTGATGACTTCAGAATAGGGGAGGAAGTGAAGCAATCCCAACAGGAACACAGCAGTGAGGCCAGCAACAAGTACTAGGTGGTTGCATAGTAATGACATGTAATTCACTGGGACTTCATACAAATACCAGGGCTAGTACAAGGGATTTTGGCACCTAGGTGAAAACCCCCTTGGTGCCCTTATAAGTCCTGCTCTAAATGTCCTCCCTAAAATGTGTTGCTTTAACCATCCCAGTGCCAGAAATGCTCAGTAACTCCCACAGTGCCAGAAATAAACCCTGTAATACTTTACTGCAGCTCAACCACACTGATGGTTTACTCAGGGGTGGGCGGGGTGGGAACAGCAGTAGCAGCTACAGCCTGGCGCAGTCAGCACCGGCAAGGGCCATCTTTAATGCAGGGCAAAAGGGGCAGATGCTTTTGGGCCTCCTCATCAGAGTAGGCCTGGGCCATCTCACCTGCCCACTGTGCCATGACCCTGGTTTATTAAAAATGGGACAAAATTAACATTAAAATGATGGAATCGTCCTGTTTAAAACAGTGGGTGTGGTCAGCCTAGCTATGCAAGGCATAGATTTTGTATGTGCTGAAGGAGTGCTAATCTAGCACGTATTGCTTTACTGCCTTTCCTTTTTGTTTGTTAGGGTTAGTGCCTCTGAAATCCAGCTCAGATTTTTGTGATGAGTCAGAATGATAACATAGTGAAAAGAACCCAGCACTAAATGTAGGCTCTTGAACCAGACTGCCTGAGGGCAAGTTCTTAATTTTCTACTGAGCTGTGAGATCCTGGGAACATTTCTTAAATTTTTGGTATCTTCCATCATAGGTCACATGGAAATACTAATACCTACACATAAGGCCATTGTGAAGATTAAATGAGATAATGGATATAATTAGAGTTAGCTCGTAGACTTATTGTCACCAGGTACTTCTACTTTTATGAATACACACACATACGTACATACATATATATATTTTTTTAACTATATGATTATTTTGCTCACTTTAAAACATTTTTTTAAGGAAAGGTTCAGGTAGGAATGAGGGTGAGTATGCAGGCAGGCAGGTAGGCAGGAGTGAGGGGGATTACAAAACAAATATCACAATTTCTTAAATTGCAAGAAGAAAAAAGATGGAAGGAGACTGTAGACTAGAAGACATCGACTAATCTCTGGACTAAAAGAGATCAACCTTTCTCAATGTGTAGGTCTTATGTGGAGCCTGGTAGAAAGATGAGCTTTAAAAGACAATTGGAAATTTGAACACTGGATATTTGGTATTATTTTTTGTTTTTTGTTTTTTTTTTTTTAGAAGTGACAGTGGTATTGTGGATGATAATTCTTTGTCAATTTGAGCAGTGTGACAAAAGCTAATGGATGAGACATGAGGAAATTTGCTCCTAAGCGTGGGACAAGATTTGATGGGGGAAACAAGACCGATTGTGAGATGATAATCACTGAGGCTGAATTATGGGCACATTACTCTTTGATTTTTATGTATATTTGGAATCCCCTGTAATGAAATCTTTAAAGTTATGAATTTGGAAGCTTATCATTCCAGGTAGTTGAGGCTCAGGGAGTACAGTCAGTAGCAGGAAGTGGGGACTCAGAAGGGTGGGGGACGCTGGCAGTGGTGCTTGGGTGCCTGCTGTAAGCAGGCAAATGGGGTTCCAACAACCGTGGAGACCTCGGGTTCTGTGGTAGTGCCTCCGGAGCAGCCACAGGGATGGAAGAATGGGTCTGTGCAACGGGACACCGTCACTCACATTTTATTTAATGAGGCACTTTGCTTCTGGCTTATTAATTGGGCTCCTGGGTAATATTTAAGAACAGGATTCTGAAACTGTAAAATTTTTCTCTAGCCATTGGGGGAACAGCTGAATATTTTAAAGACCATCAGTGGGGCTGTAGAGCAGAAAACTGGAGGAAGGGAGATCAGCCAAGAGAGTATTCTGATATCACAGACGAATGAGAAATTTGTTATGAGAGGAACTTAGCTAATGATTTGGTCCAGGAGGTAAACCTCTTATGATAATATTTGCAGTAGTTTTCCAAACCACAGTCCTAGGAAGGGCAGCACAGAAAATGTAGAACTATGCTCGCTCCTCGAGCGAGCATGCGGTGGGAATCCAGCCGCACTCCGCTGCCCCCCCCCCCTGCCCCCATGCCCTTCTTGGGGAACCCGGTCATCCTCCCTGCAGTTTCAGCATCTTTTCTCAGCTCCTGGGGAGTGGAGGGAGGCAGGGAGTGACGGGTACTCAAGCTTCCGGTGCCTGCTTCCATCGCAGCCCCTTGCTCTACTACAGCTGCCTTCTCTCTGCCCTCTGTCCCCAGTGCCAGCCTACTTGACAGTACCTAGCTTCTGACAGCAGCTTGAACGCCAGACAGTAAGACCCCACCCGTTAGCTACCCTTCTCCACAGCCCGGGAGTCTGTCTGCCTGGGAAATCTGACCTTCCCTCCTGTTACTCCAAGAGCTAATGTCTCGCTGACGCCTGTGCCTTTAAGCCACATGGACATTCACTGCACATCCCACTGCCTGTGGGTAATAAAAAACAATCTTAACACTGCAGACTTACAGGAGGAAATCCTGTAGGTATATCCTCCGTGTTTCTCTCCCAGCTTCACATTGACCGTTCTCCATCTTGGGTCTGGGTTCTGCTTGGTTTCTGATTTTTTTTTTTTTTTAACCTTGCCCTTGCCCTCTGACTTGATGCTTGCCCTTAGGTATAACATTTTGTGCTCATCAAGACAGTTCTTAACCGTCTTGAATCATGGAACTCCTTGAGAATCTCATGATAGTTATGGACCTTCTCCAGAAAAATGTGCACGCACAGTATTTTGCCAACAATTTCAGAGTCTCCAGATTTTCAAAGCTGTGCTCAATGTATCAGAAACCTCTTATTGATAGGGGTAGGGGGTTTCTTGGAAAGAAAAAGGCAGTGTTCTTGGCTCTACCCCAGACCTTTAAAATCAGAATTTCTGGCAGTAGACCCTAGGAATCAGCAGTTTAAACAATCTCCCTGGAAATTCTTAAGTACACTAAAATTTGAAAAATTCTGCTCTAAAGACTCCACTTATCTTCTCAGGCTATCTTATCCTCCCTTCCCAGCCACTGACCTATGACTACAAAGGTTCAAATGCTGGAATCCTGGTCCTCATTCAAAGAAAATAACTACTTTCCTCTAGTGCTGAAGTGAAGCCCCGTCTTCAAGAACAAGTAGAGTCTGATAGTGGGGCCGAGTTGCTTTCATTTCTGGGCATAGTTCTGAATTTAGGGAGCTAAGTCATGGCCCACAACACCCCGTGTCCTGCCTACACACACCTTTCCTCAATCTGAGTGGAAGCGCCCCTGTTCTAGAGATGCAGATTCCCATTCAAAGCAAGCTATCTTTGCTTTGCATATTTGTATAACCTCAGATGCATTAGTCCTGTGGCTAGCCAGTGGTTCAGAGTTAGAGGACCTTGTGAGAGGGGTCGAGGGATAGAGTTAATAGGTTTGCAGAGTTAAGCCTACATGCCAGGGGCTTCAGTTACATCCTGAAGTTCAAAACTGACGACAGGAGAGAAGATCAAGTGCGCCCTGGGTCGAGTAGAGCCTGGGCACCGTCCACATACATCTGAAGGACTTGGGTTTGCGTTCCCGGGCTGGGGGAACAACTGAGATGAACAACTAAGTAAAATGCTTCTTCCTCTTCCTGCCTACCTGCCTGCCTACTCACCTTCATTCTTACCAGCACCTTTCCTTAAAAAGGAAAACAAAAAACAAAAAAACATGTTAGTGTGAGAGCTCCCAAAGAGACTGGAGTCTCCATCCAGGTTCTTGCATCTGATGTGGGATTAGCATGTAAGGCAGCGGTCAAAAGTTTAAGTGGGAGGTTTACTTATGCAAGCAAAAGCCATAATACATTTCTGAGACAACTGGTTTGAGTTTGAGTAAACAGCGCCTGGCTTGCCTGATCAGCACATACTTACAGAAGTCTTTCTGGTAATTCTTCCCATTCCCACCCCAAAGGTGCCTAATTACCAATCAGTAAAACTGAGCTGGCAATGTTTCCTTTTTGGAGTTTATTTCTGATCCTTGGACCACCATAAGACTGTGATGGTTTTTTGTTTCTTTTTAATTTTTTTATTGGTGATTGTTGGTCCCACCATTTGCATGTCTATCCTTTCTTCCTTTGTCTGGCCTTTTACCCCTTCTCACTTGTCTATCCTAACTAACAATTGAGTAACTTAATTGATTCTTTTTACTGACTATAATTTTTTTAAGTGATAATTGAAAATAAAATTTCTAAAGTAAGGTGCAGGCAGGAAGAGAGAGGAGAAAGAAGCGTTTTGTTTTTATTTAGTTGTTCGCACTGATTGCCTCCGCCCCCACAACCTACTCCCCAGGACTCGAATCCAGGGGTATGTGATGTGCACTCCTTTGGAGGTGATTGACTTAATTCTGCTCCACCAGGATGTGCCTGAAAATAATTTTAAAAGTGCAGATTTAGTTTAAGAATATGAGTCAATTACAATCCTGGATCTTCTATCCAGTGTCAACCACTATGAATATTTGGCGTCCTGCCATCTAGTGGTGTCCTATTTTTAAAGAAACAATAGGGTTTATATGATATAAACACAGTTACCTGCTTCTCTTGTCTAACTGATATTGTTTTATAGCATTTTCCAGTTAACTCTTCAAAATAGGTTTTTTCATGGCTGCATGATATTTAATCAAATGGATTTGCCATTTAACATTTGCTCAGTTGTTGGATACTCAGGTGTAATGCTTATGTATAGTAATATAAATATGCTGTAATAAACACCTTTGTGCCTATATCTGTGTCATCTGGGTTTTTTTTTGCAGAAGAGGAATTGCTAGTGCAAAAATTACGAACATTTTTGAGGCTCTAGATACCCTATACTGAACTGTTCTCCAGAAAGTTTTGCTCAGGGTGGGTGTCTGGCTTGCTGCACCTAGAAGTTAGTCATTTTATGTAGCAAAATGCCTCAGCAGGTTTGCACACAAGCAAGTCATTTCAATGAAGAAGGGGCAAATATCTCTGAGAAGAGAAGATAAATGGGAAAAAACCCCTTTCCTTCTCTGAGAGACATCTGTTTTGTTAACGCTAGAAGCATAACTTTTCAATCTCATACCACATTTTCTGAGTCTTTAGACTTGTGTAAAAATTCTGACAGTTTTGGACGATGAACTCCAACCCAGTTTGCCACAAATATTCTAAACCCTCAGGAGATTCGCCTCCTTTGTTCTTGTTATTCTGCTGTGGCCACTGTTATTTTCCCAGCGGCTCTTCCGCTAAGACATCTATTATCAACAAAAAACAAAACCAAAAAACCACCAAACCAAAAACAACAGAAAATGACCACTGCTATCATTTTCTACACGCTGTTCCTGCCTCGGAATTGGAGTACATTTTTTCTTCTTTGGTTACTAGAGCCTTGTTGGCCAACTCTGAGTCCTCATTTTAGTGACCTCCTCACAGTCCCACCCCTGCTTCCCTTCCCCAAGTCCTTCACCCTCCTCCCCACCCCTACTCAAGATTGACTTTTTCAACTTCTTAGAGTGCCTTTCAAGAACTTGAACCTGTTCCCTACAGACAGGACTGGGCAGGGTCTCATGCAAATAGATTTTTGGGATCCTGTCTTACCCTAGGTTTCCTGAGGAGTAGTTACACCTTAGGTCTCTTCATGTTTGTCCACGACAATCCAATTAATACATGAATACATCCTGCAAATCTCCCAAAGTTAAACTGAAATTTTGGTAGATGAGATTTGGTAGATAAGACAGGTGAGAAAACTGTGGGTACTAGTTCTGCTCTTTAACAAGTTGCATGGGCATAATTTACTCTATGTACTCCTTGGGCCCCAACTTCCTCATCTATGGAAGGGTAAATGGGGCGCACCCTGGTGGAGTAGCGGTTAGGTCCATTGCCTCTGGGCGACAGCACAGTCCACATCCATTCCAAAGACCTGGGTTCACATCCTGGGACTGGGGGAATAACCAAGATGAACAACCTAAGAAAAATAAAATGTCTTTCTCTGCCTGCCTGCTCACCTTCATTCCTGCCTGCACCTTTCCTTTCCTTTTTTTTTTTTTTTTAATAAAGGTAAATAGGTATTGTGGTATTTAGGTTCCTCACAGTTGCAATTGAAACGAGAGACATAGAAAGCTAAGAATTAAGATACTTATTAGGTGATGAGTATGTATGGAAAACTCCCTCATCCTCTGAGGTTCTGGTTAAACCTGGGCTGGTCAAACAGATACATTAAAATCAGACAAGATAAGTAGGAGAAACGACCAAATGTAATGATGTGCATGTGGAGAATTTACATGACTATGAATTCTAAGGTAATAAGACCAAAGATTTATGTCCCTTACTAAGGTAGGAGAAAGGGGAACTAGGGCATCAGGAAGAGACAGGGGTGTCTTCATATGAGGGGGTGACTTCATATGACAAAAACTTTCCTCTAGACATTTGCCTTAAGTTTTCTGATAAAAGATTATTTCTAAGATAACTCCATAGGTAAGTGTCTATGGTAAAGACATCAGCTATTTTTCATTTTTTAACTACACACATCATGGTCACACATTGGAAAAAGCCTGCTCTGGACATCTTGAAAAAGGCCTCTCTGTACATTTTTGGGGGAGACCAATCCCACAAATAGGTCAATTATAATTAAAAATGTTAAATGGCCTAGGACAAAAATGTATCTTACTGCACGTAAGACTATGATAAAGCATTGCAAGTTAACAAGGGAAGAAAAACCAAGAAATGGTGTTGGGAATAATAGAGTTAACAATGGGGAGAAAATAAACTTTTTTAGGTTTTTCTTGAGGACCACATACTACATTTAGATTTAAAAATATATATATTTCTTTTAAAGCAAAGGTTCAGACAGGGATAAAGGAAAGCAGAAGCAGGCAGGCAGGAAGAGGAGGAAGAAGCACTTTAGTTGTTCATCTGGCTTGCTCTTCCTTGGCTCTGGGACATGAACCAGAATCCTTGGGATATTTGTGGATCGTGCTGACCAAAGGTGGCTCACCAAACCACTGCTCCACCAGGGGGTACCTAAAATTTTATGTTTAAAAGAGAAGAAAAGACAAGTGAATATTAAATTTTGGAGAGAAAAAGATAATTATAATAGACAATTTTTTGAGCAGCTATAGGAAAATTGGGAGCAAAGAGTTCTCATATATTCTCATCTCCCACCCCCCTCATTATTAACACCTTAGTGTGGTATATATTTTTACAATTGATGAAGTCAGTACTGATACATTATTATTAAAGGTTCTTAGTTTACATTAGCGTTCACTCTTTGTGTTAGTTTTTCTGTGGGTTTTGACAAGTGTATAATAAGTTGCCACCATTACAGTGTCACTGGAGTAAAAGGTTTTCCCAGTGACCTTCAAATCCCAGTACATAGATATTAATCTACTCAGAAGAGAAGGGAAAATTCACTAAGTTTTACTGAGTACCATCTGCATGCCAGAGATTATGATATCCAAGGAAAAGAGAAAAAGAATGAAGAAAATGAAGTCTCCAGAGAAATCTGAAATGACTATAATGTTATCAGACAAAATAGGTATTTTTTTTAGCATTTTATTTTATTTTTATTTAGCTGTTCGCACTAATTGTTTCCCCTTGAACCCGGGCCTCAAATGCAGGGTATGTGGCATGGCTTCATTGGAGGTGATTGACCTAACTGCTCCTCCACCAGGGTGTGCCCAAAATAGATTTTAAAACAAAAATGTTACTAAAGATAATGAAGGAAATTTTATGATGATGAAAGCACCAGTACATCAGGAAGACAAAACAGTTATAAGCATATGTATATACTAACAACAGAGCCCCCAAATATATGAAGCTAAAACTGATGGAAATAAAAGGACAGATCGACAATTTGGCAGTAATTTTGGAGACTTTAATGCCTCTCTTAATTGTACAGCAGCCAAGCAGATCAGGAAATAGAAGATTGGAGCACTAAAAACCAACTAATACTAATAGATGTCTATAGAATGTTCTGCCCAATAGTAGCAGAATATAAATTCTTAAATGCACATGGAACATTCTCCAGGATAGACAATATTCTAGGTCATAAAAACCTCAATAAATTGAAAATAATTTAATTTTTCAATGTTCTCTAACAATAGTGAAATGAAATGAGAAATCAATAACTGAAAGAAATTTGGGACATTCACATACTTCCTAACAATCAATAGATCAAAGAAGTCACATTGAGATGAATAAAATTGACACAATATAACAAAATTTATAGGATGCTGCTAAAGCAGTAGAGGGAAATTTTTAGCTATCAATAACTTATAAAAGAAGAATGATTTCAAATCAATAACCAATCATCCACCTAAAGACAGTTAAGGAAAAGGAAGAACAAGTCATATTTAAAGCAAGCAAAAGAAAGAAAATAAAGATCTAAAAGGAGATTACCAGAGAATAGAAAAACCGTACAGAAAAATCAATAAACCAAAAAGTTGATATCTTGAAAAGATAACAAAATTGACAAACCTTTAAAGCTAGACTGTCCAAGAAAAATAGAAGACAACTAAAATTAAGAATGAGAAAGGGGACATTATTAGTGACTTAATATAAATAAATAGATGCAGAAAAAATTGAGACAATCCAACAACTTTTCATGGTAATAACACTTAATAAATTAGGAATAGAAGGGGGTTTCCATAACCTGACAGGGTATCTGTGAAAAATCTTCAGCTAGCATCATACTTAATGGTGAAAGTCTAAATGTTTTTCCCCTAAAATAAGGAATGGAAAAAAGATGTCCACTATCACAACTTTTTCTTGTAGCTTCCCAGGGAATTTAGGGGGAAAAAAGCAATCCGGATTGGGAAGGAGGAAACAAAACCATTTCTATTCACAGGCAACATCATCTGTACTCCTTAAGAATCCTCTAAAAATGTATAATTAAGGAATCAGGCAAGTCTGCAAGATATAGAATATACAGCAATCAATTGTATTTCTACCACTGAACTGAACACTTTAGATGAGTGAGTTTAAATATATGTGAATTATACCTCTGTAAAGTAAAAAAAAAACTATTGTAATTTTATACTTTGCAATTACCATTCTGAAAATGAAGTTAAGAAAACAATTCAATTTATTATAACATCAAAAAGAATGAAATATTTAGTAATAAATTTAACAAGATAAACGCAGGATTTAATCTCTGAAAACTACAATGCATTGTTGAACAAAATAAAAGATCTAAGTACATTAAAGTTATCCTATGTTCATGAGTAGGCAGTTTAATATTTTTAAAATAACTATCTTTTAAATTGATCTACAGATTCAATGCAGTCCTTATCAAAATCTAAACTGGCTTCTTGACAGAAATGAAAATGTTGATCCTAAAATTCAGATGGAAATGTAAGGGAATAAGAATAGCCAAAAAATCTGGAAAAAGAATAATAAAGTTGGAGAAATAATGTTTCCCAATTTCAAGACTTTCCACATAGCTATAATAATTATTCTAATTAGAGTAGGTATATGGATCAATGGAATAGAATTGGGAGTCCAAATATAAGTTCATGTATTTATAGCCAACTGATTTTCAAACTAGGGTGCTAAGACCATTTAAAATAGAGATAAGTCTCCTCAGCAAATGGTGCTGTGATGATTGGATATCCTCATGGTAAAGGATACTAGTGGTTCCTACCTCATACCACATGCAAAAAAAAAAAAAAAGGTCTTTGGTGTTTCTTCTTATGAGGGCACTAATCCTATTATGGGGGCCCTTCCATCATGACCTTATGTACATCTAATCACCCCAGAGCCCCATATCTCAATGTCATCATATGAGGGGGAGGTTAGAGCTTTAATATATGAGTTTTGCCAGTGACAGAGGACATAATTCAATAGATAAATTGAACTTTCATCCAAATTAAATATTTTTGTGCACCAAAAGACATTATTAAAAGAATAAAGACAACTTACGGAATGAGAGAAGTATTTGCAAGTCATATTATCTATTAAAGGACTTATATTTAGAATATATAAAAATCACTTAGCACTCAATAATAAAAACAAAAATAACCCAACTAATAATGGACACTTGTTCTGAATACACATTTTTCTCTGAAGAAGATATACGTATGGGCAATAAATACATAAAAAGATGCTTGACATTGTTGGTCTTCAGGGAAATGCAAATTGAAATCACAATGAGGGTGTGCCCTTGTGGCTCAGGCAGCTGAGATGCTGGTGTGCAGGCCACATACAGCCCAAGGGCTGGGGCTTAAGAACCGGGGCCAGGTTAAAAAACCAAAATGAACAACCTTAAGATACTTTTCCCTCCTCTCCCTTACATCCTTCCTTTCTTAAAACAAACAAAAACACAAGGAGATACCATACCACTTCACATCCATAGGATGTTTATAATAATAAAAGATAGATAATAACAAATGTTGGTGAAGAGGTGAGGAAACTAGAAACTTCATATGCTGCTGGGGGAGTGTAAAATGATGCAGCCATTTTAGAAAGCAATGCCAGTTCCTAAACAAACTAGCATAGACTTTCTGTGTGACCTAGAAATTCCATTCTTAGAGAATTGAAACTATATGTTCATACAAAATGTGCACGTGAATAGTCATAGCAGCATTATTTAGATAACGGATAAAAAGCGGAAACAATCCAAATGTCTAGCAACTGATTATGAATAAATGAAATGTGGTATCTCCATTCGATGGAATATTATTCAGCCATAAAAGGATTCAACTATGATGAACTCTGAAAATGCTAAGTAAAAGAAGTCATCACACAAAAGACCACATATTTTGATTCCACTCATATAAAATGTCCATAATGGGTGTACCCTGGTGGAGCAGTGGTTGGGTCAGTGCCTTCAAAGGAGCAGGCCACATGCCCTTGGGTTCGAGTCCTGGGTCCAGGAGGAAACAACCAGTGTAAGCAACTGAATAAAAATAAAGACGCTTCCTCCTCCTCTCTATAAATAAGATAAAATGAAACAAATAAAATATCCATAATAGGCAAATATATTGAAACAGAAAGTAGATTAGTGATTGCCAAGGGCTAAAAATGTAGGATGATGACTAAATGATAAAGGGTTTGTTTTAGGGATGGTGAAATGTTCTAAAATTAATTGTGATGGTTGTGCAGCTCTGAATATAATCAAGTCATTGAGTTGTAGACTTTAAATAGGTGATGGGATATAATGGAAAAAAACATAAATATATAGATCGCTGCCTCTGGTTATTGCCATAGGAACCTAAAACTCTTGTAATTTCCTAAGTGATAAGAGCACGAAGATCATATTATGTTCTAATATTTAGTATTGCGCCCTAGTTTGTGACACAGAGCTCCCAGAATCTTTGAGTTGCTGTGAGGGCAGGATCTTTTGTTCTAATTAGGTGACTCTCGCTGGGTTCCTGAATGAGGGTTGCTGCTGGAGAGATCAAACAATGAACAGAAGCTTGGAATTTGCAGCAAACACCCCGAGGCCCCCATTAGGCCCCATTATGGAATTAATTGATTATGCCTATCTGTAGGCTGACCATACATACCTTTTTAAATGGGACAGTACCGTTATTTTCATATTTCCTGATCATCCTGTGATTTTAATATAAATGTCAATTTTGTACTGTTTTAATAAACCAGGGCTGTCTTTAATGCAGAGCAAAGGGGGCAGTTGAGTTGTCCTGGGCTCAGTCTGTTGAGGGGGCCCCAAAGCAGCTGTCTCTTTTACCGTTGCTGGTGTTGACTATGGCCAGCAGGCCACGACTGCTACTGCCGTTCCTGTCCCCTATGGAGAAACAGGAGCTGCAGGAAGAGGATAATCCCCCACCCACCTCCACCTGCACCTGTTTCTTCAAAGGGAACAGAACACTGCAGTATGGTCAAGCTGCATTCTAAGTACTGCAGGGGTTATCTCTGGCACTGTGGGATTATCTCTGGCACTGGGATGATTAGAGCAGCATGTGTTTTAGGCTATTTAGAGTGGGCCTTATAGGGGTGTCAAATTTGATTTTTGTCTAAGGTGCCAAAATCCCTTGCACCAGCCAGACCGTTTATATGAAGGTCTCTCCAGGACCACATGCCATTACTTACTTGTTGCCGGTCTGGCTGCTCTGCTCCTGCTCGGATTACTCCGCCTCCTCCCTTTCTCTTAGTCACCGGCACATAGCCCCATCACATTTTTGCCATCCCAGTGTCCTATTTTTGTCTCAAGGAAATATAGTCAGCCTATGTGATAAAGCCTCCATAAAATCCCAACAGTGTGTTACAGGGAGAGCTTTTCAGTTGGTGGACATATTTGCTGAGAGGATGGTCCACCCCCAAATCTATAAGAACAGAGTTTCTTGCACTCAGGACCCTTTTGGACTTTGCTCTTTGTATTTCTTTATTTGACTGTTCATCTGTGTCCTTTATCATATTCTTTTTTTGGTAATAAATTGATAAATACAAGTGTTTTCCTGAGTTTTGTGAGCTGTTCTAGCTGTTCAAGAGTGGAGGGGGTGTTTTGGGAATGTGGTAGCCAAGTCTGGTAGAAGCCGTGACTAATCAGGGGACCTGATATTTGTGGTTGGTGTCTGACGTGGGGTGGTCTTCTGGGTCTATCCGTGGGTTCCATGCTAATATTGGGTACTGTCAGAATGAAACAGCACTGATTTGAACTGAACTGACCTGAATTGAATTGAATTGAATTGAATTATAGGACACCCAGCTGGTGTTGAAGAGAATTGTTGTCTATGGGAATAAATGCCCACACATCTAGTTTGAGAGGTTTATTAGTGTCGTGATAGTATAAGAGAAAAGGAGAAATACACAGTGACGAGAGTGTGGGTTTCGTTTTCTCTTTGTACTTAGGTAAATTGTAGGGGAATGTATATTTATCTCCAAATAAAATTGTCATAATTGTTTATCTTAGAGATGTGAAGAGAGGCAAGGGTGAGCAAAAATTGAATGAATTGAAATGCAGGTAACGATGAACTTTTGGCCCTTTCGTCTAACATACATCCACACCCCTCAACTTCCTTCCTGTCCCAAATTTGACTGTTTCAGTAGACAAATAACTATTTGAAGTTACCTCACGATTCTGCTGCCTGCCAGCCAGTAGTTTCATTTTAGCAGTATTGTCAACTAAATATGGTAACGTTTCTGTAATTGAACATCTTATTGCCTTTTTGCCCTTATTTATAAAAGGATAGTGGAAAATGGGAAAAAAAAAATAGATGGCTGATGTTAATGATTTTGCATCTGAGACAGAGGAAGATACCATATGCTATGACAAACAGTAAATTTGATGCTTATTGAATTTAAGCAAGTCTGACAACTGTGTTCAATTACAAAGGAAAACAACACAATTTAAAACACATGTACACAATGCTGTAAATACACTGCCAAAGTTGGTGGCTAAAAGTTCAAGTGCAGTGGTGGAACAAATCCGTGAATCTTTATAATTAGATGTAGCAGAAGGGTATTTTAATAAAACTGATTCTTTTTCGATATATATATGTATATATATATATGTATATATATACATATATATATATTTTTTAAACCCAGTGATTCTTCCCCCTTCAAACTAGATCACTTGGCAGTCATGCCTTAAGGTTAAGGTTAAGGTTAAGCTTGTGGTGAGAGAGTGCAGATACCAAAAAAGTCAATCCCTGGCTTTGAGGTTTAAAATATGCTTTGCAAACTGAGGGCAGAGATAAAACTTTTGTGATAAAAAATGCTTGAACTTTAGAAGCTTGAACTGTCAATAACCCAAGGCAGACACTCATGCTTAACCACAGGCATATCGGCACATGTGATCAGAAGAGCCAGTGGGTCTGGTGCCTTTCTTTCTCTCAAAGACTCGAAAATTCCATAGGTTTGTAAGGTGGAGAGAGAGCAGAGTGAGCTTAGAGGCTGGTGGGTCCCCAGGAAGGAAGCCTGAGGCCCAGTCTCACCAGCTTCTCCTCCTGCTGAGGTGTAGACGCAACTGAGAAGAGATGACTGTGGGGCAGGGCCAAACAGATTGCCTAAGACCACCTTTCCACAGGCCCCGAGAGTCATGGGAGAGCCGGTGAGCTTGTCAGATGCTCTCTGAGAGGGATGAAGGATTTGCTGCGAGGAGAGAGTGTCTTTCCTTTGGGGCATGGAGTCAGAACTATGACCTTGGTGGTTTGCCGACTGGAGACCAATTGAGAACAAGGAAGCCCCTGTAAGGACCAGTATGGCAAACCAGGATGGAGGACCAGGCACTATGCCTGTCTACTGCATCCTTGTTCCTTGGCACCCTGTAAGCCTGAGAAAGAGAAGGGGTGTGTGTGTGTGTGTGTGTGTGTGTGTGTGTGTGTGTGTGTGTGTGTGTGTGTGTGTGCTGGGGAGCTCTTTAGGTGACCGATCATGCCTGAATTGACAGGAAAGATGTTTCTGCCATCAGACAGGTGAGAAGCACAGAGAGAAGTTGAGGAAAAAAAAAAAATCTCACTTCCAGGACAGATGAGGTAAGGGCTGTAGACAAGCTCCTGTTCTAAGTGGATGGGAATCAGCATCAGCTCGCGCCCCACAGAGAGAGGTTAACAGTCCTCTGAGCGGATGACAGTGATTTAGCTTGCTGCTGCAGGCAGCTTTTTGGAGGGGATGACGGTGGGTGTTGACTTTTCTCTTTACGAAATTTCGAGAGTACCGGAAAACGAAAGACGTTTTCACAGTTCTATGATCTCCTGCTCTATCATTTACAGAATTGCTATTAGCAGATTTTCACATCCAACGTTAAAATGAAATTTCCTCCTTCCCCCAGATCATTTCAAGTAAACCGAATGAACAAGAATTTTTGAGTTGCAAAGTTGCACTCGCAAATTAAATTCAATCATCAGTATTTAAAGTATAATCTACTTTCAGTAATTTAAATATTCATGGATACATGTTTTAACATTCAGATTAAATCAAATCAAGCATTTATATAATATTAAAGATTTTATACTTTTTTAAAACTCTGAATCATATCCCCTCTCTTCCTGCTTTCCTTCCAAACAAATAGAACATGTTAAGAATAAAGTTCAAATTTCAGGCATTCCACTTTCCAAAGCATTTTCCAGGAAAGGATTTCCAGGTGAGGCAGGGATTGTTTGAATGGGAAAATAACTTTCCCACCCACTCGGTATCCCAGAATAGCTAAATAAAAATGAACCAGTCATTGAAACTTCTAATAGTTATCTATTTTCATCAAGGCCTTTGGCCCGTCTGGTCAGCTGGAGCATAAATTAGATTGGGATAAATTTATTTATCCTTGGAGTCAATTTATTTACTGCCTTGGGGCAAGGGCATGGTATAATGGAATTTTAGGACTGGGTTTTGAGTCTAAATATCTGGGTTTGGTTTCAGTTCTTTGTCATATTTAGGATACTCATCTTTGTTTTTCCATTCATGTATGTCTCTATATATGATTTTTAAACGTCACTAAAACTATGTATTTAAAATATTATTAAATTGGGAAATGTAATATACATGCAAAACTATGTAAAACCTATACCCTTTAAAGAATATTACTAAAATTAATACCGATATATGCACCGTCTACCTTAGAAATAGAACTTCACTAGTACCTTATTATTATTATTGTTTTAAAAACTGAGGTAGCATTGACTCACAGCACAATGTAAGTTTTAGATGTGCAGGCTCACTCTTCCTGAAACATGAGCACACATTAAATTTGGCCCACCACCAAATTTTCTAATCGTCTCCATCACTGGCCATGGACACCCACCACCTTTTGCTCCCACTCCCACCATCTTCCCTTGTGGTATCTCCAGTTCTGTTGCTAGTGTCTAAGGGTTAGTTTTTATTTTGTCTTATCTGTTCATTTGGTTTATTTCTTCATATTTCACACGAGTGTGGTCAGCCGCTATTTGTCTTTCTCCTGACTTATTTCATGTAACATCGTTCCCTCTAATTCTATCCATATTGTAGCAAATGGTGGGGTTTCCTCTTTTCTCAGGACTGTGTACTATTCCATTGTGGATATAAACCACATCTTTACCCATTCATCTGCTAATGGCCACTTAGGTTGCTTCCAGTGCTTGACTGTTGTGACAATGAACATAGGGGTGACTTTATCTTTTTGAATGAATGTAGAGAAAGGAAGAACCATTGTATTTATTTTATTTAGTTGTTCATCTTGGGCATTCTCCCCTGGTCCTGGGTCTCAAACTTGGGTCCTTGGGATGTATGTGGCCTACGTCCAGTGGCTTTATCCACTAGGCCACCAGGATGTGCCTAGTTTTGATATTTTAAGAAACTTCCATACAGTTTTCCAAGGTGGCTGCTGCAAATTACATTCCCACCAACAGTGTACAAGGGTTCCTTTTATTCCAAACCCTCTTCAACACTTATTGTTGCTAGTCTTTTCTAGATAGGCCATTCTCGCAGATGTTGGGTGGCATCTCACTGTGGTTTTCACATGTATCTCTAATGTGCTAATGAATCCCCTGGAGACCCTGCTAAAATGGAGATCCTGATGCAGTAGATTGGGGAAGAGCCTGAGATTCTGATTTCTAACCAGTTCCCGGGGAACGTAGATCACACACTGAGAAGAGCGAGATCAGGAGCCCCTGTGCGCCTCTTCCTCAATTCACAAGAGTGAGAACTTGCCCCAGCGCTGTGCCAGCCGCTCTGCTGTATTTTAGCAAATGTTCCCACCAGTGAGGCCTTTCTAAGCTAATAACTGCTTTGTTTCACCTGGTTTAAAATGTTATACAAATGGAATAATACAGGGCGCATTTCTCTGTTATTTCCTTCTGCTTCCGAGATGCACTCGTGTTGATCTCCGTACCTGCAGCTCATTTCTTTTTGCTGCTCTTCAGTGTGCGTTGCATGAATGTACCCTGTTTTATTCGTCTCTTTCTACTGACAGACGTTCTGCTACTTTTACGTATTTGGTGATGATACTGCTGTTCTAAGCATTCTTTTTGTCCAAGGTGTGGTGCAGCAGACATGAAGGTGAGCAGAGGCAGGCAGGAAGAGAGAGGAGGAAGAAGCATTTCATTCATTTTACTTAGCTGTTCAGCCAGCTGTTCCCGCTGGTCCCGGGACATGAACCCAGGATGTGTGGACAGTGCCCAACTCCTAACCCACCAGGACGTGCCGCCGTTAGCATTTCTGATGAATGTTTCATCATAGAAAAAGCACGGAACTTCTCTGGATTATATGCCTACGAAGAGAGTTGCTGGATCATACTGTACAGGCATGTTTCACTTCTTAATTGGATGCCAAATGAGTGTCAAACGTGGTTGGTCCAGTTTACACACTGTCATTACTCACGCTTGGATTGTCTGATATTTCTTTTGGAGGCGAGCCAAGTGTATGTACCTTGGGCTTTTCATTCTCACTTGCCTAATTGCTGATGATGTTTTCCCTTGCGTTGGTCAACTGCGTGTCTTACTAGCTGTGAGAATTTGGGTGAGTTGCAGAACTTCTTGTATATTGGTCAATAAAAGAGAAGTTAGCAGAACACACCTGCCTCTGTCAGAATAACCTTCCCTTAGCTTACTTTTCGGTGTCACGTGGATCAGTGTAGCTCTTGGGGGAGGTTAACTCGAGGGTGTATTTCCATATATGCAGTGGTCAGTGGAGGGGTGATGGGAACACTTGGGGAGGCAGCCGGGGAGAAAGGAGAAGGCCGTACCAGCTGGTGAAATGAAGCCTCTCAAAGTAAATGACCGAAAGTTCACTGTTAGTAGTTAGCGTAACTCTACAGCTTTAATAAACCAACCCCAAATTATAGTGACTTAACGAGATAGAGCTGATTTCTTGTTCTTGTGTTTCCAGTGAGAAGGCAGCTTTTCTGCCGGCATTTAGAAGCCAGGTTCCATCCATGTGATTCTACTCTGCCCCAGGGCCCGGTGTCCAGCTAGCAGCAGAGGAAGGGTGAAGCAGTCCTGATTAGCCCACCCATTTCTTTCTTGCTTGCTTTCTGTTTTTCTTTTTAAAGGAAAGGTACAGGTAGGAATGAAGGTGAGTAGGCAAGCAGGAAGAGAGAGGAGAAAGAAGTATTTTATTTATTTGTATTTAGTTGTTCACACAAGTTGTCCCCCCTAATCTCCAATTGAACCCAGGGGTATGTGGCCTGTGCGCCTTTGGAGGTGTTGACCTAACCGGTGCTCCACTAGGGTATGTCAGCTGTCCTAATGCCCAACCATTTCTTGAAAGTCTAGGCCTTGAGGTGCACCCTGGTAGAGTAGTGGTTTGGTTAGCTGCCTTTGGCCCAGAGCATAAGCCACATATTCCAGAGACCCAGGTTCAAGACCTAGAGCCGGGATGAAAGCCAAGATGAGCATTATTTGGATTAGAATTAAAGCCTGTGACCTCTGGCTTCAGGCATTCATCAGTGAGCTGGTGACAGAGCTGGTTTTTCTGCTTGTGGTGGCGCCATGCTACTTGAGTGTGTGATTCTGAAATGACTCATAGAATAGTTCAGAACAAGCAAGGGATGTTTTAATATTGAAACAGTTCATCTCCATTCTGTAGAAATGTGAGCTAAACCAACCGCTTATCTCTGATTTACTCTGGTGATATTTAGAACCTCTTCTAGATGACGTTCTAACCAACTGCCCAGGTGACCAGTGACAAAGACAAAGTTATATATTTACTGATCTTATTTTATTTCTTTGGGTGAAAAAGAAGACTATATTCCCTAGCTTCTTTCACAGTGTTGTTGAAACCATAAGATTTGGTTTTAGGGGTGATCCCTGGCGGTCTAGTGGTCTAATCCACCCTGGCTCAGTCTCCCATACATGCCAAGGTACCAAGTTCAAGACCTGAGGCCGAGGGGAACAACCAAAGTGAACAACTAAATAAAATAAATACAGTGCTTCTTCCACCTCTCTCTTCCTGTCTGCCTGTCCTCTTTCATTCCTGCCTGTTTCCTTAAAAAAAAAAAAAAGATTTGGTTTTGGGTTAGTGGCATATGGGTTGCAGCCATGTGAGCCCACATCAGGCCAGGACGTTTGACGGCCTTTTTGATGCTGTCCCCCAGCATGAAGATCTTGGCGGGTCCAGGTTGAAATGGCAGCACTGTAAGATGAAGGGAGTCAGGTATTGTGGGGTGGGGAAAGTTGTCATGGAGTCGTGTGATCTGTATCAAATTCCCCACAGGTGAAAGTCTTTTTGGCGTTCAGGTGTGGTGTGGGGCTTACTGACAGCTGTGGCAGCAACTCCCTGACTGTTAGTCCAGCAGGGCCTACCGCTACGTACTGCCCTAATGGCCTCCTGAATATTGTTTCCCAGATGAGTACATTAGATAAATTTTACCAGGTCTCTTCAACATAGTGTTTCTGTCCTGGCCTCACAGGCGCATACGTGCAAGTGTAGTTTATAAATTAGAGGGATGTGGGGCACAGGAGGAATTTAGTAAACATTTGCTTATTGAAAGAAGATGCAGGAAGAAATGCTCACACTCAGCTTCCTGGAAATAATTTCTGGAATTGTTCATTTTCAGAATCAAATCTCAAAATGCAACATGGTCACTAAAAATGCTTTGGACATTTTTGGGAAAAGAAACATAAAATCATTTTTCCTGTTGTATTACAACTCCAGTGCAACCTTCATTTACATTTGTGTGTTCTTTTTAGATTCTTTGCCACTTATTTTTAATCCATTGTTATAATTATTTTCTATATGCCCGTGTTATTATGTGGCCTTCATAAGCACAGTTGGCAGTGGTTACATCATAATTTATATTGGGCATGAGTTGCTTAATTCCTTTGAACATTTAAGTTTGTTTCTAATTTTTTCATTCAAAAGGATTCTGTGGTGCACCCTGGTGGCCTACTGGTTTAGTCCACTGGGCACAGTCCATATACGTCACAAGGGCCCTGGTTTAAGACCTGGGTTGGGGGAAAACAACCAAGATAAAAATTAAATACAAAATAAAAGAAAATGCTTCTTCCTCCTCTCTCTTCCTGCCTACCTACTATCCTTCCTTCCTCCCTGCACCTTTCCCTAAAAAAAGAAGAAGAAAAAAGGATTCTGTGATAAATCTGTTGGTATAGCAAGCTTTTCTGTATTTAGAATAATTTTCTTAAGGTCAATTTGAAAAAAACCTTTTTAATGACGGAAAAATCTCAGTCTGAAGCCAGCTTGTTACAGGTTATGATTTTGCTTTAGTTTAACAGCATGATTTCCAGTTCAGAGTTCCACTCTGAATTAGGTCAAATTTTTTCCTTTGTGTCATTTTCTAAAGTGCATATATTCATCATATTATATATATATATATATATATATATATATATAAAGACATTCATACCAAATATAGTATTTTTTCTTGCTGGAATTAGTTGCCCAGAGCCCAGTATCTTATAAAATACTGTAACTACACACACACACACACACACACACACACACACACACACACACACACACACACTTTAACTAATAGATATATAAATAAAGGCCTCTCCTGATCCTGAGGTGTTATTGGAACAACTCAGTACAACGCGGTAGCTCTATGACATCATGACATCTTTTCTTCTGATCCTCTTTCTTTTTAGAAAAGAAAGGAAGAACTAAGCATATCTCCACGCCACTAAATTGGTGACAACACAGAGCGATTGTGCTGCCTCCTTGTCTTATATTTCTTGGAATTTATGATGAGCTACCAATAAAAGATTTAACGTATGACTGTGATGTAATTGAAAGATTCCTGGTTTGGTCTGGAAGTGCTGATATTAAGTACTCTCTCACCAGCTGCAATTATCTTACTTTAAGGAGTCATGTGTCCTTCATTAGTAAGATGACATCATCACGACAAAGGTTGACGCACAATGTGGTGGCAGAGATGTAATTCAATAAGAAGATGCTTTAAAAATGGCAATGCTCCATATGATGTATATTTACTACTTCATTCCTATGTCTTCTATTTCCTTCCACACGAGGGTTGCTTTCCATTAGGTCAATTCATAATGTGATTTGGAAGATGCTATGCTTTCCTCATCCTAACAAACAACTTTGCAGGGTTCGGCAAGCCAAGATATTGACCTGGAGCTTCCTCTGCATGGCGTCCTTGACCTCCTTGTTGCGCAGGCTATAGATGAAAGGATTGAGCATGGGAATTATGATGGTGTAGAAGACAGACACGACTTGGCCACTGGTATCGTTAGTAGATCCATGAGGCTGGACGTAGGTGAAAATCACAGTGCCATAAAAAATGGCAATGGCCAGGAAGTGGGAGGCACATGTGGAGAAGGCCTTCTCCCGACCAGCGGCCGAATGCATCCTCATGATAGCCACCAAGACTAAGCTGTAGGAGGTGAGGATGAATGCAGCAGGCAGGAGGGTAACCAGAGAAGAGATGATATAGAGGACCATTTCGGCTGTGTCTGTGTTGGCACAAGCCAGGTGGAGAAGTGGTGGAATGTCACAAAAGTAGTGTTTTACCTGGTTGGGCCCACAGAAAGGAAGAGAAAAGACATTCCCAGTCTGGATAGCAGAGTTGGTTCCGGCAGATACATAGGAAGCAGCCACCAGTTGGAGACAGGTCCTTTTGGTCATGACAGAACCATAATGAAGGGGTCGGCAGATGGCCATAAAACGGTCAAAGGCCATGGAGGCCAGCAGGAAGCTTTCAGCTGTTGCATGCAACACAAAGAAGGTCAGTTGGATGACACAGCCCTCGAAAGAGATGGACTTGTCAGAGGCCAGAAAGTTGACCAAGAGCTTGGGTGTGATCACAGAAGAGTAACAAATATCAAGAAAGGAGAGGACACTGAGGAAGAAGTACATGGGGCTATGGAGACGGGAGTCCGTGAAGATGAGCGCTATCATTCCTAGGTTGCCCACTAATGTCATGGTGTAGATGAGCAGGAAGACTCCAAAAAGAAGTTCCTGGAGGTCTTGATAGCCGGAGAATCCCAGTAAGATGAACTGAGTAACTGGAGTGTGGTTGCCCCTGGCTAGTGCCCCAGGTGTCATCTGCAGAGGTGACAACTGATCATCAGTCCAACAGTGTTACGTTCACGCGCCCACCATTGTGGATGGTGCAATGAGGGAGAACAAGAAGCAAGTGGAAAGCTCCTGCCAGATGCAGCTAATGGGAAGCGACATGCTCCAGTAGAAGGGACAGAAAGACCCTGCGAAGCCAGAAAGACCAGAGTCTAGGGATCCTTGGAGAGCTGCATCTATGAACCTTAGTTTTTGCCTCTGTGAAATGAAGAAAATATGTCTCGTTCTCCAGGTGACTGTGTGACCTAAATGAAAAAAAAAAGTAAAATGTTGGACATGCCTGGGACACAGTAGTTGCTCAATAAATGGAAGGCTTCTTTCACTGATCTCTTGTGCCTGTATCTATAAAGATACTTATGAGGATTATTTCATTCCCTCTTACAAAATCCAGGTGTAATTCACAAACCATAAAGTTCACTATTGATGAACCGAATCAACCAAAAATAGACTTTTCGTCTCTAAGTCTAAATTAGTGGTTACCAGAAGGGAAGGAAGAGAGAAGAGGTGAGCAAGGTGGATAAAATTAATTACAAGGTGGAGGGTATCATTAAACTGTCAGTGGTGAAATTACTGTCGTCCACAGACATTGGTTTACAGTGAGGTGCACCTGTAACCCACATAATGTTAGAGTGCACTGTGACTTCAATAAAATAAAAAATGGTGAACATGTAAATGAGAAAAAATACATCATTGTAGAGCATGTAATTCAGTCGATGTTAGTATATTCACAAATTGTGCAACCAGCCCCTGATTTCATTGTAGACTATTTTTATCACCCAGAAAAGAAAACTCCATACCCTTTAGCAGTCATTTTCCACTCTCCCTTTCCCCATGAATCCAGGTCAACCATTCATCTAATTTCAGTCTCTATACATTTGCCTATTCTGGACATTTTGTATAATTGAATTTATACAATATGTGACTTTTTCTAGCTTCTTTTAGTTAATGTTTCCAAGGTTCAATCATGCTGTAGCATGTATGAGCATTCATTCTGGCAGGTATTTAAATATCCTTCCTGGCACCTCTTCTTCTATATCACAACCATTTCATCCTCTGAGAATCTCTTGAGTTGAATGTTGCTTGGGAGAACATTATAAGAAGACCCGAAATGCTCAGAGTCCTGTCTTTCCTCGCCCCCCACATTTCTGTCCTCTGTCCTCCTTTCTCCTCTTTGAGGGTCTAAGCTGCATCCTGAAAACCATGCTAAGGAAACCTCACCCACCTCTTCATCTGTGTCAGAGGGTTTATGCAGAGGACAAGGAAGAAATGTGTTGTCACTTTGCAGAACATTGAAGAACAGCCTCACCTTTGTTCGCATCTGTTGTTACAGGACCGACCGTGGCAGAGAGAGCACTGGACAGATAGGTTAGAGATCTGGCTCTGTTGCCTGTTGACTGTTATTTTGGGCACTTCTTCTCTGCGGGCTGCTGATTCCTTGTTGGTGAAGTCTAGGTTTGGTGCGGACGAGTGCTGAGCACATACTTGGTCCCAGTAGTCTGAAGAGAAAGCATCTTCACTGAATTTACGGTCTGGGTATGGCTATTTGTGTCAGTGTAGCCAGTCAACCCAAAAAGAGTCCAGGAGAACTTGTCTAAGAAAAGGACACTCTATATCTGGTTGTAATGAACAATACAGGAAGATCTCTCAGCTCAGAAGCCTCTGTTTAAGTACCTTGGTCACTCCTAACAGTGATTCCTGACAAATATTTTGTACGTGAAATAGAAGATTCTGAGAAAACTTGTTAACTTAAATGAGAGAGGGGATATAAGAAGTATTGTTATGGTCATGCCATTCAGTTCAATTCAGTTGAACTCCTTCCTAGTTAATCTTGAGAATCACATAGTGATGTATCATCAGAAATTATTTCTTAGCTCTGTCATCTCTCCATCTCTCCATTTTGTTGAAAGATTTCGAATTGATTTAAAAAGGATTTTATAGGTAATCGCAAAAGTCATTTCCTTTTTCGACACCTGTTTATGAAATTATCTCTTTGATGGGAATCTGAAAGTTTTTGTATGCTAGTGAAATGTCTTATACTCAGATTTAGGATGGGTTAGAAAAGTGTATTTCTTTTATTTTTTTAAAAGAATGATGCAGACAGGAATGAAGGTGAGAAGTCAGGCAGGAAGAAAGAGAGGAGGAAGAAGCACTTTATTTTACTTTTCATTTAATTGTCCCCAGTTGGGACTTGAACCCAGAGAAATGTGGCCTGTGCTCCTTTGGAGGCGACTGACCTACTTGCTCCTTCATCAGGGTACGCCCATGTGGATTTCTTTTCAGAAATGGGAGAAGGGCCATGTGAAAGGCAGAAGGTAGGGACTAGAAAGTGGCCAGTTCCTCTAAGACTGTAGACTTTGAATTGGAGTTGTGTATCCCTCAGACTAAAGACTTTTCAAGGAGTTCATAGGTAAAATATTTTAAGGGACTCTCTTTCCAGTATCTCACTGGCTAGATCTACTGTTTCATAAGACCAGGGTCCTTAAGAATGTGTTGTGATGGACAGGCTACACTCCTCTCTCACATTCCCTTTGCCTGGAGCAGAACTGACTGGAACATCCCATTCACTTTGCAGATGCTTTACTCCGGTTTTCCACTCAGGTGCCCCATATATTTTTATGTTTACTTTTCCTTTCCTCATTTATCTTAGGGGTATAATTCTGGCCAAATCCAAAGGTCCACACATCTCTGATCTATGATACATGTGGATGTTTTTCCTTTTTCTCTGGTAGGATGACAACAAATCCCTTAGACACACATACACAGAATCACACGCATTGTGGTTTTTAGGCTAAATTCCTTGATCCTGCTCTTGGTAACTGAGATTCCTTATGTTTCTCCCCAACTCCCCTTCTGCTGTCCAGCTGTGTTCTCTGGTCCAGCTGTGTTCCTTCCTGACCCTCTGCTATTCTGATGCCAACACGAGATTCCTTCAGGGACACATCTGTCAGTAATTCCCAATTGACCGACACTCTTACACAGTCTCACAGATGTACTCTGAAGTTCTCAGTTTGCATGGGACCTCAGGTTTCCTCCATAAATCCTGCAAGGCCATCCCCGCTCAGCCCTTCTACTCAGCCTTCCCTTGCCCGACTCCATTCTCTTTTTGTAATCTGGTGGTTGAATTTTCCTCATATGGGTGTATTTGGAATTGTTTACCAGGTCTTTGTCAATGTTTCTGTCTTACTTTGCTTCCCTATCATGTTACAACTTCTGAAAGCAGATGATGTTCTACCTTTTATGTCACACAAACAGCAAATATTTGAACCACGACTGGCATCCAAAGGTATTGGAACAGCTGTGGCTGTTAAGATGCATTTCAACTGTAACAGTTGTTCAAAATAGTTCGACACCTACTGTTTCAAAAAATGGAAGACGTGGCATCTTCCATTTAACAATTTGAAATTTGTTGGGAGACAAACCTGGGCTGATGAAACAAGAATGACGGTGGTGCCCATGCTGTAGCAGGAATCGCTGGAGTCCTCTGGGGAGGCTCCAGAAAGAGAGGCCCCAGGATGCTAGGAAAATGAGGAAGGTGGGGCTTGGTGGAGGAGATGGTGGGGACACATGGGGAACCGCACCAGCCTGGAAGTGGGAATTAATCTCTGGAGTAAACATTTGCTAGGCAAAAGGTACACTTCCAAGAGTTAGAAAATCGGGTAGTGTGACTCAAACTCCTTGAGCCTCAGTTTCCTCAGTTTGTCTGAGGACTGAAAGACAGGATGTGTCAGGTACTTAGCACACTTCTGGAAACAGGGTGGTCACTTGAGATACGTTGACACCCCTCCCACCACAAGTTGGAATGATACACAATGAATGAGGAGCTGGAAGAGCTTGCTCAGGACCTGAAGGTAGTGGGATCTCAGGGGGCACTTAAAGGCTGAGAGAATAGGAGGTGGGGTAGGTGGGGACCTGGGGAGAGAGGAAGGACAAGAGAGCAGGCTACCTTAGCTTTCTGATGGAACTTAGCAGAATTTCAGCTAGACAAATACCGACCTTAGCAGATGGCGCTCTTCAACTCTTACACCTGCAGCAGTGGCACCGGGTCCTCTCCGTCCAGTGTGTGTCAGATGGTTCCGGGACTGACTTTCACACCAACCTGTGACTTTCAGGGTCTCTTTCTGAGAGCTGTTTCTGGATGGCAGCACATCCAGACCGAATGACGAGGCATAATGCTCAGGCAAACAGAAAGTGGCTCTTGGGACTAAGGCTGTGGACACATCCTGGTCCTGCCAGTGTTTATGAAGCTTACTCTATGCCCTCGTGATCCCAGGTGGCTTTGGAGGCTCAGAACTCTGGGGAGATCCTTGAAACTCCCGGCCCTCACTCCTCAGGGAAGAAGAGACTATTTTCTGTCGATTTCGGTCACTGCTTGGGTCTTGAGGCACAGGGAGGTTAGGGTCTCCTTGAGTTGCTGCAGTCCCTGTTCTTGCCTGCAAAGAGGAGCCTTCCTGTCTCATCCCTGGATTCTGAAGTCCGCATGAAGAAAAGTCAGCTCGCCCCTTGAGAACTTGCAGGAACCTGGGGATGTGCCCAATTATTCAAACTAAGTGACTCAGGGGGCCATCTCTGGTGGACATTGAAGTCCTGTTCTGGGCCCTATGGCCAGTCAAACTTTGGTGACACAGCTCCACGGCTGCGGGTCTGGGCGAGATTGGGCTGGGGCTAAGCCCCTCTTTGCATGCACCAGCAGGAGTGAAGCACCGAGGGGAGCTGAGGCCACGTGGGGAACAGATTTGAGGGCCTGACCCCGTCTAGAAAGCTCTCCTGGCCTCGGCCGCCAGGGAAGCATCTGAGGAGGCACTGGGGGCCTTGTTAATGGAATGGGTAGTTTATTTATATTAGCAATTTTTTAAAATGATGTTTCAGAACTGAACTGAACTTCTGAGCACAGGAAATGCCAGTGGGCATACGAGAGAGCCCAGGGAATTGTTAACCAGGAGCGAAGACGCACAGTGTCATCTTGCAGCTGTGGTTTTTCTCTCCTTTTCCTCTCTCTGATTTCTGGTGTGTGCGTGTGTGTGTGCGTGCGTGTGTGTGTTTGGGGGAGGTGTCATCTTCCTCCCAATCCATTTGTCAGCTGACACTGCTCTCCCCAGACAGTGTCACGCTGGGCTCAGCTGAGGCCGCTGGGGTGGGCGGGGTGCCTATGGTTCTGTGATCTCAGTGGACTGAAGAGCAGGGCCCTGCTTCCAGGCAGGCAGGGTCTCAGCTGAAGAGCCCGGAGCAGCAGTAGTTTTCTGAGTCTGGACAAAGCCTGCAACATTCAAACAGGACATTTTTGGACATTTAAAAAGAAGTGGCAGGAAATAACAGGACATGGAGATTTGTTTGCAGATAATCTGGTGGGGACAGAGGGGCAAACCTAAAGGCACTTCGGAGACAATTGACAAAATCTGCATATGAACTGTGAATGAGATAATAGGACTAGAGGACTTGATCACTGTAAAATCCCCCAGTTTTGGTAGCTGTACTGACTATGGAGGAAAATAGCCTTTCTTAGGAACTGCTCACTGAAGCATTTAGTGATATGTGATTGGAAATGTATGAATATATATTATATATACACACATATATAAAAGTGGGCCAAATGTAAACAGTTGCTGGCTGGTAAAGGCCATATAGCATTCTTCTATTATTATTGCAACTTAAAATTATGCTAAATATTTAAAACCAGAAAATACTAAATTATATAAATCACAATAAAAATTAAATTGTATAAAAAAGTAAAAACAAAAATAAAAAATAGACTGGGTGGGAGAAATGGTGAGGGGAGAGATGAAGCCAGAATTGGCTATAAATTGATTGCCGTTGAAAGCGAATGATAGTACATGGGGGTTCGTTTGTCATAGTGTCTGACTGGTTTATATTTGAATCTTTTAGGAAGTAATTAATCTTATTTCAAATCAAAATATATTTAACATGTAACATTGTACAAATTTAAACGTGCTCCTTTGATTTCTATATTGGGATATGATCATCAGCATAGCAATAATTAGTACCTCTACTATGCCACAATTCTTTTTAGAACTTGGAGTAATTAGAATCCAGTCTCTTAGTAACTGTGATGAGTTGATGAGTATCATATAGTGCTGATGTCTCTATCGACTATACTGTGCATTTGATCTCTGCGATTTACTCACCTGTTGGTTACAGGTTTCTGGCCTCCAGTACCTTCTCTCCTACTGTCCCCTCCCGAGTCCCTGGTAGCTAGTAACTTTTCTTTGCTTTTATGATTTTGACGTTTTTAGTTTTCACATATAAGTGATCTCCTACAATATTTGTCTTTTTCTGTCTAACTTGCTTAGCAGAATGTCTTCAAGTTCCAACCATCTTGTCACATATGGTGGAATGTCCTTCTTTCTCACGATAGGATGATATTGTATTGCCTGTCTGTGTATCTGTCTATCTAACATCTACCTGCTTGTGTGTTTTATCTATCTATCTAACATCCATCTATCATCTATCTAACATTCATATATCTATCTAATATTCACCTATCTATCCACCTATCTAACATCTCTCTCTATATATCTGTTTTTATGTCTATATCTATATCTGTCATGTCTTTATCCATCTACCCAGGGATGTAGTCTTCTGTTGTTTTCATATCTTGGCAATTGTGAATGATACTGCAATAGACATGGAGGTGCATATTAGAATAACAGTCATAATCGATATTGTCAATATTAGTATTAGTAATCACTGTAGCTAGGATGCATTGAACACTTATTCGTGCAGCACTGCTTTAAGAGTTTTACATACACTAAGTCCATTTAGACCCTCAACACAAATATTAGGTACGATGATTATTTTCATTTATATTTCTCATTTTATGAGATGGGAAAACCGAGGCACAGAAGTAATTTCCCTGATAGTACAGCTAGAAAGTGGAGAATGGTGGTTAAATTCCAGGCTGATTGGTGTCATATTGTGCACATTATTCTGCAGTGTGCTTTTTGTCTTGAGCATTACATTTTAGGGAACTCTCTGGGATGATAGCATGGATATAGTTTTTCACTCTGCTGATAATTTCATCGTGAGGTGCAGGAGTTTACAATGCGTAGTGCACAGCTCTTTCCCTGTGCCGGCATCGGTGAGCATTTAGTTGTTTCCAAAGTTCATTAGTACCACGTGTCATGAACACCTTTACTGTGCCTCTTTGTGCATGTGTGGGGGGGTCTAACCGCCTAAAGTGAAATTGCTCTCCTTTACTTCGGAAGGAGCAGATGGGTCCTGACGTGGCCTTTTCATAGCTCCTAACTGACTCCGGGTTGGACATAGCTGTAGCTTACAGCAGGCATGAGACTGTCCTCATTTCTCAAAGAGAGAAGACAGACAGAGACTACAAAGGTAGAGCCAGATTTGTTTGTGAAGCACATGAGTCTAAGGAGTAGCACCTTATGTCACCCTTGGAAAGGAGGAGGCCTTCTTCGCATCCTTTAGATAAGTCTTATAAAAGCACCTGCAAGCTTGTGCTGGTGAGAATATGGAAAAAGGGGAACCTCAGTGAATTGCTGGTGAGAATGTAAAATGGTGTAGCTACTGTGAAAACAGTCTGGTGTTTCCTCAAAAATTTAAAGAGAATAACCACATGATCTAAAATTCTATTTCTAGGTATATACCCGAAGGAATTGAAAGGTGTATTAGTTGGTTAAGGCTGCCATAACAGATTACTATAGACTACATGAGGTAAATAGTGGAGATTTTAATTCTTTTCATATTTTTATTGTAGTAACTTATTCTGCACATCAAAATGAACTCATCTGTACAGGTTCCCCATTCTTCATACATATGTCAACACACCCTGCCCTTCACCAAATCACCAAGTGTCCATCACCACTGTCCAGTGGGCTCCGCCACCACTTGCTCTTGCCATCCACAGCCCATTCCCTATTGGTCACCTCAGTTTTATTGCAAGTGTCCAGGGGTTGGTTTTGTTTCATCTGTTCCTTTGTTTTGTCTGTTCACATTTCACCTGTGAGTGAGGTCATCTGGTCTCTATCTTTCTTCTTTTGACTTGCATCACTTACCATCATCCCCTCTAGATCCATCCATGTTGATTCAAATGTCAGGATCTCATCTCTTCTAAGGGCTGTGTAGTATTCCATTGTAAACAGCAGATATTTATTTTCTTATAATTCTGGAGGCTTGTCCATGATCAAAGTGCTGGTAGGGTTGGTTTCTTCCGCAGTCTCTGTCCTTGGCTTGTGGATGACCATCTATTCTCTTGGTGTTTTCACTTGATCTTTCCTCTAAGTGTGTTTTTGGTGTCCTAATCTCATCTCGTAAGGACACCAGTCATATTGGTTGAGGGTTCACCCACATGACCTAATGTTACCTTCATTACTTATTTTAAGACCCTGTCTCCAAATACTTTAACATTCTGAAGTACTGGAGGTGAAAATTTCAACACAGGAATTTGGAAGGGACATAATTCATTCAAAAACACAGGAACTCAAGCAGAGACTTACATACCAATGCTCCTAGCAATTATAGTCACAATAACCAAAAGGTAGAAACAACCCACTGTCCTTCACAGGTGAATGGATAAACAACATAGGGTCTATACATAGAGTGGAATATTAAGCCTTAACAAGGAATTTAAACATTTTAAAAGGAAAGGTGCAGGTAGGAATGAAAGCAAGTAGACAGGAAGAGAGAGGAGGAAGAATTATATTTATTTTTATTTAGTTGTACATCTTGGTTGTTCTTCTCAACCCAGGTTTGTGGGGATGCCGTGTGGACTGTGCTTTGGCCAGAGGCAGCTCACCAAACACTACTCCACCAGGGTGCACCAGGAAGTTAAATTTTGATGCATGAATGAACATTGAAGGCTTTATGCTAAGTGCAATAAGTCAGCTACAAAGGGACAGCTATTATATGATCCCCTATCACGAAGTTCTTAGAAGAGGTAAATTCACAGATACAGAAAGTAGAATAGAAATTTCTATGGGGTTGGGAGAAGAAGGAATTGGAGTTGTTGATGAATAAACAGAGTTTCTGCTTGTGATGATGAAAAAGTTCTGGAAATGAGCAGAGGTGATGGTTGCTCAACATTCTGAATGCCTTCAGTACCATGAACTGTGCACTTACTGTGATTAAAATGGTAAATTTTATGGGAGTTACATTTTGCCATAATAATAAAAAAGGAGCTAGAAGGGTAATAGTACCTGACTCCCAGCTTGCTGTGAGAGATAAATAACATCGTTTGTGAGAGCCCCACCTGGGGCACAGAACAGATGTTTGGTAAATAGATGCTCTTTGTCTTGTCCTCTTCTTTTCCCTCACATCCTTCATCATCTTCTTCATCTTCCTTTGACTTGCGTTAATTTTCGGGATCACAGTCTTTATAGACTGAATTCTGGGGCCCCCAAATGTCCTATATTGAAGACTTACTCCCTTACAATGTGACCTTATTGGAGACAGTGCCTTTGGGGAGGTAATTAAGGCTAACTGAAGTCATAAAGGTAGGACTCTAATCCTATGGGTTGTGTTCTTATAAGAAGAGTCAGAGATTTTTTTTTTTCTTTCTCTGTATCCAAAGAAGAGGCATTGTGAGGAGAGAGAGGGGGTTCATTATCTCTATCTGGGGCTCAGAAACCAACCTCAGAATGATGAGAAAATTAATTTCTGTTGTTTAGTGCACTTAGTCTGTGGCATTTTGTTATGTCAGCCCTAGGAGTCTAACATATCCCTGAGGACATTGTTGCGTGACCCACTTTCCATTATCCACATGGGCACTGCTTTTCAATTTACTGCCATTTCTAATCCTACCAGGTGGTTACCCTTCTCAGCTTGGACTTTTTCACCCTACCATGACTGGGTGAGGATTGAGATCAACTGTATCTTAGTGTTAGCCTGAGGAAAAGAAGATTAGGAGAAAAATCTGTTATGGAAACTAATACCTTGGCATGTCCTAGTGGCCTAGCAGTTAAGGCCTCTGAATATAATCCACATGCATCCTAAGGACCCAGATTAGAGACCTGTGGCTGGAGGGGAACAACCAAGATAGACAACTATATGCCATAAAGTGCTTCTCCCTCCTCTCTCTCCCTGCCTGCCCCTGCTCACCTTCATTCCTGCCTGCACTTTTCCTTTAAAAACAAAATGAAAATGTAAAGTAACTTGAGGGTTTCGGGGACAAATAATAGTGAAGTTTGGAAAGTCTGTGCAACTCTTCTCTTTCCATGGATGTTGGTAAACAGATGCTGACTGTTAATAATACAGATACAGAAATGGAAGTACATATGTGACTGGAGTAGACAGATTGTTCAAATAGCATAAGACCAAAGGAACCAGTTTGCATGGATGTGAGGGTAGATGGGAGAGAATGAAGGAAAACCAGCATAGATTTTGTAGTCAGATGGGTTTACACAATCTGCCTTTATCACTTTCACAATTGGCATGACTTCTGTTGTCAGTTACATGAATTTCTCCCTTTGCAAAATGGGGCAAGGTCCTCATCTCAGTGTGGTTGTAAGGGGTCATATGAGACAGTGTTTGCAAAGATGGGTAGACTCTAATTGTCTTCCTTCTCTATTTTGGAATAGAATTCAACAAAAAGATGTTTTCTTGAAAATCTACAGAGAAAAACAGAGGAGAGGAAAGACCAATATTTCCCAAGCAAGGAAATGAGGAAAGAGTGTATGTGAGGGGCTGGCAAATTTAATGTAATATGAGAAGAGACTAGGGCTTCAAAACAAAATCTCTTGAGGTAAATGGCAATGTTAGATGAGTTTATTACATGTGTCCAGCTACAAGTAAGAGAAAGCTCAAGCAAGTTGCCTCAAATAAGGATGTTTATTCCTTATTTAATAATACATTTGGTGATAGACTTCTGTTAGCCAGAGAACAGATATCTTGCCCAGAAGCCAGGTAGCTAATTTCTTCTAGAAATGGTCAGGTCGATAACATTGTTACTTCTAACCACAAAGGTGACTGAAAAAAGAGAGTACCAGGCTTACTAAGCCTCTGTAGTTTGAGGCGAGGAAGGGAGAAAGATATAGGAAAGATCGTTAAGTCTGAAATAATGGATTTAGATTGGTAGGGAAGACAGAATGTCTACTTAATATTATGAAGGGTCAGAAAATGACCTGGGGGATTTGGTGTCTATATTTATAACTCTATTCTCTATGAAGGAAAAGTAGAAATATTCAGAACCTTGAATATCCTCTTCATCATGCGTTCAAATTCTAATTATTTATAAACTCCTACTCTTCACTCATTCATGCATGTGTGTTCATTTCATGTATTCATTCACTGGTCGATATCAATAGAATATTTACCACATGCAAGGAACTGCTCATGGTTCCTTATGTCTAGATAAGTCCCTTGTTTTAGATACCTAGCGAAGGCTGGAAAGGTACCTTGTAGGATCTGAATACAGAGGATGCTAGGCACTCACCATGTTAACATGTGCAGTTTCATGACTTTGAAAATTCATCAGATATAAAACTTGCAATTTGCTGAGATAGGCAGTCAAGCCACCTGCATTGTCCTGCTGGTGTTTGGAGTGAGTCATTTCCCTAGTAAGTGAATTTAGCTGAGCCTCCAGCATTTGCCTCTCAGTGCTCCATTGTTGAATATGCATTTTATAAGGAAATTATATGTTGCAGTGAGTGCATTTCCAAGACTGGGGGGTTTTCAGAAATATCATTCAATAATATAAAAAGTCTAATTTAGTGTTATGTTTTCCAAGTCTCATTATTTTTGCTAAATTTACATAACACCTGAAATATTTACTTAATATTTAAAAAGGCCAACTCACTTGAAAATGAAATAAATATAGCCTTATTTTAGGAAGAAAATGTCTAAAGTTCATGGATTTAATGTAACAGTTGTGTTTTCAGTACATATTTAATGCACAAAATATTAAAGAAATATATACATATTAAATGACTAGTTAACTCATATTTCACCTAAAAGCCTGTTGTCCACACTAACACGGCCTTGGAAATCACTTAAACCAGGTTTAAATTCCAACTGATTCAGAGATTGGTTAGTGGTACAGACTTCGATAAATTACATAATTCCTATAATTTTCAGATTCCCATATGTGATGTGGGATTGAAAATTTGAACTTCACAAGGAAGCTCACAAGGAGAGAATTTGCACATGAGATACAGCATACGGAGTATGTAGATTAGTGTAGTGTCTGTTATACAGTAAGTTCCCATTGTAAGGAGCTGATAACTTTGACTTAGAGGAGCAATTTAGAGTCACTCTTTGCTGAATATTGCTTTGTCTTTTGGGAAACAAAGACAAAGGTGTGAACTATTTGATTCCATGTTAGTAGAATAGATTTTCCTTGGGGTGTTCAGTGCAGGCATCTCTAAGGAAGCGACAGAGATATGTTAAGCAACCCCCTGAGAATTAAATGGCTGTGACAAGTAAAAGGTGATTGAATTGAAGAAGAAAAAGGCGAATCTCAGGTCGAATGGGAACCAGTCACATGTGGGCTGCCAATGGCCAATGACTGGGGCAAGCCTGGGGAAGGAGCTGTCCAGACCTCCGGGTGCTGAAAAGGCGCAGCACCTCGGATGGCAAATTCGTTAATTTTGCCTGAACACATCTCTCCTTCCGGATGATCATATCTCAGGTACGCCTCCTTTCCTCACCTTTCTCACAGTCTGTCACTTCAGCCTTTGGATTCTTTTTCCACCCTCGCCTTTGCATCCTAGCCCATCTTCTCTTCGAGTCCCAGATTGCTGATCTTCCTGCAAACAAAGCTCACTGCAGCCAGCACAGGCTTCATTCCTGGTGCTGGATGTGGGAAGCAGCTGGAATGAGCCTTTGAGGGCTGATGACTACACAACTCTTTCTCCCTCGGTCAGAAAGAACTCCCAGGATTAATGTGGTTTGGTCACAGCCTTAAGGGCGGAAGATACTGAGGATGACAATTTTCAGAAAATGCTGCCTCTTTTGGGCTAAACCCTTCAGCTTTATTTCCCAAGTCTCTCAGTATGGACTTCCCTGTGCTCCATCCAGTCAGGCCTTTGTATGAAATACCCTGTTCTAACTTCTGCCTCATTCTTCCAGTTTATAATGACTGTCTTTCTCCCTCGATCAATATTTGTTTCTCACTATTTAAATGTCCAATTTAAACATCTCTTCTCTAGACTACCCAAATTTTCTTTTCCTTTGAAATACTAAAGCATTTTCACCTTGGCTATGCCACTAAGTCTTTGGTTAGAAACTACCTTAAGTTTATTTTGAAAATTATTAACCATATGGCAGTTTTCCCTTTCCAGCTAAACTATAGGTGCGTTGAAGAGCAGGGACCAGGGGGTTTGAATGTTTTGTATTCCATGTTTAGTTCCAAATACGTAGCAGGATACACAGTGGTGCTCAATAGATATTCATTCATTGAGTGACAGAGGAAACGAGTTTGGAGGAAATTAAAGTAACAAAAAAGTGAATTGAAAACTGACTAATAGTGTCTTAGGAAGGGCATAGGACCTGAGAATCAAATAGGTTGTTACTTTTCCCTCTAGTCAGGCTCAAAGGGTATTTTGAGCTGGGAGATGGGAGGAACTGGCTGGAGCTGAGGCAGAGAAGACTAGAACAGAAATTGCAAATATAGAATCAGATATATCTAAGCCTTAAATTTGAGAGCATTAGCAAACTCAAGTTAATCTGATTATGCCATCATGAAAATGTATAATCAAATTTGGGAGCAACATTGTGAATCACTCCAAAAGGCACTGATAACACCTTCATCATGTGTACACCAAACCACTAATACTGAAGATTTTACTAGTTATAGAGACAATGGAATGGGATTCCGTTTGGCTCAATTCAACACTTTACAAAATGGGAGAACTTAATAAATCCCGGCATTGTGGTAGGTGCTTTTGTTGGGAAGAAACAGATGACTTATAGCTTAGCATTTCTGCAGCTCTTAGGGAGTTATAAGAAGTTCTCTACAACATTTCGCCAGATTTTTCTCTGTTTTTTCTATCTCCTCTTCCTCTCCTCCCTTCTATGATCAAATCTTTCCCCCTCTCTTTTTCTCCCTCTCTCCCATTCTCTCCATATCCATATCTATCTATCTATCTATCAATCATCTCTTCACCATGATTTAGGCTTTCTAGGAGCACTTAAATCCTGGGACAGATTCCTTGGAAATACTGGGGGCAAAGGACATTATTATTCTTTGTATCAGAACATACGTAAAAGTCGGAAGACATCTTAAATAGTATGTATCCAACTCTGTCATGCAAAATATTATGCTGAAGACCCCTGATCAAATAGTGAGGTTATTAATACTTTTTCACAGTAGTTCCCAGGAGTGTTCCCAGACACCAACACTCAAGTTGGTAAAATAAAAGAACCGAGATAATTTGAGCTGGTATGGATGTCACATGTATATATCATTTGCATACGCCCACGTCAACCTCTTGAAATCTCTTCTCAGTTATTTCTCAAGCGTGAATGTATCATTGCTGCCCTTGTTTGTCGTTTTTAGTTTCATTTCTCTATTTCTCGTCACCCACTCGGAGTTTTTGGCCCAGATTCCCTAAAGACGAAAAAGTATTCACAGAACATTAAAATTTAACTTTAGACAACTGTGTTTCTCTGACCATCTGGTCCCTGCCAGAACAGCCGTTTCTCAAAGTCAGGTTCTTGGTCTCAGTGCTCCATTCAGTACCCAGAAAGGAGGGTTCTCCGTAAGGTCCAGGTTGAAGAGGCTGATGGTGACAGGTAGAGATGCCCAGAGAGTTGGGACAGGATTTTAATGTCGGACTACATTTTTTGAGGACGGGGGCTATTCACCACACAGTCTCTAGGCTGAGTCCAAGCATGAGTTACTAGTAGGCCATCCAAACTGGTGACATGAAAGTATAAAGTTATATGAAATATTACATGACCTTCTGTAAGGGTATGAAAACCAAGTATCGATGAGTTATGTACTGAGTCACCTTTAGAGAAAATAACAACAGTCATGTTTATTTCACATCACAGCCATCCCCTTATGTGATCTCTTGCATGGGACTCAGAAGTTGGCATCCATGGGAGTGTGAAATGTAAAGTCCTAAGTGCTGTCCTGTGTGATGTGCTATTTTTGGCATAATTAATGGATTAGTCAACTTTTGGAACAAATATTCCCAGCCTTAGATCAGGTTACTGGACGATAGAATCACAAGCTTTATCCTCAAGAATAAAAGAGTGACATGTAATAAAATTTGTAGCAAATATAGTTGAATGCAGGACTGAGACATCCAAGTTGAGTCAGCTTATACAAAAAAGGGTAGAGAGGTAACCTCACGGACGTGGTGGTAGTTTTAAAACATGTTCACAACTACATCAAACTAAAACGTTTCTGTACAGTGAAAGAAACCACCACTAAAACAAAAAGGCAGGTCACTGAATGGGAGAAGATATTTGTTACCTACATCAGACAAGAGCTTAATTCCCAAAAGCTATAAAGAACTTATGTAATTCAACAACGAAAGGCAAACCACTCGCTCAAAAAATGAGCAGAAGAACTGAATAGATACAGAGTGCATTATCCACAGTCAGTGCTACACATGGCGTCCGCACTTTAGACCTTACCCATCTTGCAAAACCGAAACTGGCGAGCCCTTGACTAACATCTTCCATTGCCCCCTCCTCTCCACTTTTGTAATCACTGTTCTACTCTCTACTTTTATGGGCTTGAATAGATGAGATTCCAGACATAAGTGAGATAGTGTGTATTTGTCTTTCTGTGTATGACTTAATGTCACAGAGCATGGTCCTTCAGGAGCATTCATGTCATGCAAATAGTTTGATTTCCTTTCTTTTTAAATTGAATAATAATCCAGTCTCCCTCCCATTTATCTGCCATCTATGTCTGTCTATCTGTCTGTCTATCCATCATCTATCTCTGTCTATCATCATCTATGTCCAGAAGTGGGATTACTGGATCAGAAGATATTTCTCTTTTCAGTTTTCTGAGTCACTTGCACACTGCTTCTCATAATGACGGTATGAATCTACATTCCCACCAGCCACGCCCAAGGCTGACATTCTGACTGAAATCTCATGAGAGGCCCTGGGCAGCACCCCTTGGCTCAGTGACTCCTGAATTCCTGACCCGCAGATATTGGGAAGTAATGCATGTTTCAAGCTCTAACTTTTGGAGTAATGTGTTACGCAGTAACAGATCCTAAAACAGAGCCTATGGGAAGAAGAGGGCAGGAACCAGAACCTGGAACGCAGAATTCTCTGCCTCTGGCTACAGTGCAGACTGACTTTCCCGGCACTGAGAGAAGCATGGTTACGTTGGCGCCTGTGTTTACATTGGCGCCTGTGTTTATGGCTGCAGTGCTATTGACACAGAGATCCTAATTCCAAATTTCTGCAGGAGAGAATATGGGGTCCAGTTGGGATCAGCTGTGCCAAGGGAATACAGTTAGGGACAAATTCAAGGGGTTTGAAGGGGTTTCTCCATTTGGCAGGCTCTCCATAAGAAACAGAAGCACACATACAAAAATGATTATTTGCAATGACTGAGAAAATAAATCACGAACGAAAAAATGTCATCTTCTTTCCCTTTTGCTTGACACTGAGGATTCTGGTGCCACCATCGGCCACTGCCCCACCCAGTAATACAGGGGTTGTGAGAACAAGCTCTACCCCAAATCTCACCTCTGCCAAGATGCAAATCTTTGAGGCACAAGGAGAACAAAAGTGAATGATTCCTACTCTGTGGTCACATGGTGTCAGGCAAATCTGAGCAGCTCTTCTCCTAAGCCCAAGAGTCTGATCATATTGTGCCAAAACATACATGGTGAAGAGATGGGTTCCACATCCTAGTCAGCTAGCTCCTCCCCTTCTCCATACTCCATCTCAGCGAGATGCCATGCTGTGCTGGGGCTGACAGGCTCCGGACAGGTAAAAAGGTGCCTTTGGAAAGCCCCAGAACACCCTACTTAGATTCCATGAATTTGCTAAATGACTCACAGCACTCAGGGAACCTTTTAATTCACTCTATCACCAATGTATTACACGAGTTGTAACTTAGGAATAGCCAGATGAAAGAGAAGCATAAAGCAAGGTTTGCGGAAAAGGTGTGAAGCTTCTATTCTCTCTTCAGGTGCCCCGCTCTCCCCGAATCTCCATGTATCCACCAACCCGGAGGCCCCCTCTTCCTGGCTGTCTGGTTGGCGGGGGCTTCATTTCACAGACATGGTTGATGAAATCATTAGCCATTGGCAATTGAACTCAGTCACCAGCCCCTCTCCCCTCTCTGGGGCTCTGGTAGTGGGACTGGAATGTCCAACCCTCTAATTCCATGGCTGGTTTTCCAGGACACCAACCACCATTCTAAGATATCTCTCCAAAGTCATTCATCAAAAGACAGCTTACACTCTCAACACTTGGGAAATTCCGAGACTCTTAGGAGCAGTGAGCCAGGAAATGTGGGATGAAGACTAAATATCTATGAGAATTATAGTTTGGTCATCTGAATAAATATGCATTTTTTATAAGTCACAATAATACTATACTAGGTAATAGAGGTAGAAACATACAGTGGTTTTAACCAATTAAAACTTTATTTTAAAAATGTCACAAAAAACATCTAACAATCTAACCATATAGCTATGGTTACAGCTAAGGACTTCCCAGGGTCTTGGAAGAGTCCAAGCAAATGGGGAGTCTGTCACCTTCATAGAAAACTTGACTTTGGGCAGGATTTGTAGAACCACATGGTTGCTGGAGACTGAACCTGGTAGAAGGAGTGGATGTTCTCTGAAAACAATAACAAACATCTGCAGTGAGAGATAATGGTGATATATGGTAAGAAGAGATTAGGGCTGACATAAGAGAGCAAAAAAGTGAAAGTGGGGGATCAGCTCAAATTTGCAGTGTAGATGTCAGAGAACACTTGCGGAAAACGACATGGCGGGTGAATTCTAAAGGTTGAGTCACAGCGAGGTGGGGAAGGATGTGCCAGGCAGATAGGTGACATGTTATGGTAGAAAACCTTACCCGGATCCCGATGCAAAGTTATTCCGCCAGGAGTTTTCCATTGTCACCGTAGCTACCTGCCTGCAGCTGTAACCATGATTGCGCTAATCAGTCCCCTGCAGCAGCTGTGACAGCAGTTGCGCAAACCTGACTGCTAAAGAGCATGCAGCCCAGGAGATAGCCCTCAACCCCAAGGTATAAAAGAAGCTCCCCTAAACAGAGCACCTGCCCCTTCTCCACCCCGCCCTGCCTACCTGCCTCTGAGTCCTCAGCTTTGGGTAATGATACCCCTGAGCCAGCACCGGTGCTTATAATAAAGTGCTGTTTCTCTGCCTTTGAGTGCCCGCTCAGTTTCCTCGCCATCTGGAGGCTTTGCCATAACACTGTAAATGGAGGATTGGTTAAAGCAGGACTATTTTTCTTCTTGGAGTCTGGTCAGATAATGTGTGCCAGGTAGGCCTGTGCTGACTGGTTGATCTAGGCCTTTCTCTCCTGGGAGAGCCTGGGGTGAAAACTTAGTTAAGTTCCAGTTTGCTGAAGTGGCACTTAGCATGAGTGACTCCATCTTGGGCCTAAGGTAGCCATTTTAACAGTAGACACTGGAATACTTTCCCATCTCAACATAGACATGTAGGAAAAGTGAATTAATTAAATTAATTCATTAAATGAATTAATGAATTAATTTGAAAGATATGATTGAGCTCAACTCTAAGAAAGAAAATCCCCAAGAGCTAGGGTATGTCCTGGCTTGACTGGGACTGCCCCGGTTTAGCAACAGTTGTCCTGTGGTTCCACTCATTTTTTTTTTTTTCCACTTATTTTGCAATTCTGTCTCCGTTTCCATCGCAGTTTGCTAAAAGTTTAATTGGGTAAACACGATCAACACACTAGCTCCAAATTGCCCGTCAGGGTGCAGGCTTCCCTGGTGGGAGTGTTACAGTCTGTTGGTGATTCTCCAATTGGTCCTGATTTCAACTCTAAAAGTTATGGTATGTCTACCAAGAGCTGGAAATGAAGAGGATCCTAAAACCAGAAAAGTAAGCGGAACTGAACAGTGGGCCCAAGGGGAAGAGGAGTGGGTAGGGGTCTTCACGTCTGGGGCCTGGGACTCTAATGACCACACAATGGGTGGGGGTGGCTGGACCACTGGGGTGACAGGGGTAGAAAGCTGGACTTCAGGAATCATAAATCTGGCCGTTTATTCAGGTCTCTGTGGATAAAGGGTTAGGACACTGGAGAACTGTGTCCTAAGAGTCATGTCTTCCTAAACTTCAAACAATGGAGACTTTTCAGAGACCCTTCCTTCCCAGGGTCTGGGCTGTATTTACCTCCTACCACCCATTCCTACATGATATATTGAGATATTGTTATATGCCAAGTCTCACATACTAGGGATATATAGTTATGATTATTTTTTTTGTGAAAGCTGTGGAATGACTCCCTGGGCCTATATCCAGGGAGAAAAAATTTGGAAAATTTTGGAATTTCTTTCCCTTCGGTGGTCTCAGTCTCAGCCTTTTCCAATCTCTTTGTGCAAAGCCCTGCAGGGTCTTTGTCTGAGTTGATTCCAGGAGGCACATCCTGGCAGAATGAGGAAAGATGATGATCTCACCTATAATAGAAGCCATCACGTCTCCATCAAGGGCCTCTTCCTTGGTCTGGTGCCTGGAGTAGGAATGTCCACAAAATATGGGGGTGCGTCAGCTGAAGAGAGGCCTTCAGCTCAGCTGAGCACAGCATTTTGCCACAGGCCTGTGTCTCCACAGTCTGTGTAGGTGGGCAGGTTGAAAACTGGGCTCCAGGGACGGGAGCAGGGAGGGTCAAGTGTGGGTGGAGGTACCTGACAGTGGAAAGAAGTCTTTGTTCTGAGTGGGGTTAGGCTGCTTTACACCTGAAGATTTATATTTCCCTTCCTGAAAGGAGTAACAAGACTGAGGTCCAAGTGTCTGGTTAATCTACCTAGGATGGGCTGTGTTGGATGCGACCGCCCATGACTTGGGTATCGATTCCATTCTCTGTTAAATGTTGGACTTGGAGGTGCACCCTGGTAACTCAGCTGTTAAGTCTGCAGCTGTGGTGGTGTAGTCCACATGAAGTCCAAGGACCTGGGTGTGTGTGTGGGCACAACCAAAATGAACGATTACATAAATAAATTTAAAAAATGCTTTTTCCACCTTTCTTCCTGCCTCACCTGCTTCCTTTCACTTAAAACAAATTTTTTTTTTTTTTGACTTGGAGACTAGATTACCTCATTATATAGCTAAGATCTTGGCTTCCCTTGGGACTAGAAGAAGGGTAGGGGCAACTTTGCCCTCTGTAAGAAAACCCCAGTCCTGTACAGCCTGACACGGAAGCCACTAGGCACGGGTGGCTGTTGGGTACTCGCTGTAGCTGGACCAAACTGAGATCATTTATAGGCAGAAGATATACTTTGGATGTTGCAGACAGTATGAAAAATAGTGCAAAGTATCATCATTAATTTTTTTTTTTAGAGGAAAAGTGCAGGCAGAAATGAAGGCGAGTAGGCAAGCAGGCAGGAGGAAGCATTTTATTTTGTTTTTACTTAGCTATTCACACTGGTTGCCTCGCCGCCCGCCCCTCCCAGCCCCCAGCACTTGAACCCAGGGGTATGTGGCTTGCTTCCCTTCGGAGGCGATTTATCTAACCATTACTCCACCAGGGCGTGCCCATTGTTTCTTTTATAAAACAATATTGAAGTGATATTTTCAATATATTGGGTTAATAGAATATATTATTGAAATTAATTTCACTGATTCTTTGACTTGCTAAAAAATGGTAAGACATTGTTAGAAAATTTAAGTGACGGCGTGCTCTGTTGGAGGAGTGGTTTGGTCAGCTGCCTGTGCAGCCCACATACATCCCAGGGGTTCAGGTCTTGGGGTCAAGGTGGGGAAGTGGGCTGGACGACCATGACAAACAACTAAAATAAAGTGCTTCTTCCTTCTCTCTCTTCCTGCCTGCCTCTGCTCTTCCTTCCCTCCTGCCTGCACCTTTTTTTTAAAACAAAAGAAATGAAAATGAGTTAAGTGGCAGCAGCATTGGGCAGCATTCTCAGTTCGAATTTTGTCTGTTGGAGGAACTGCTTCCAGGCTCACCCGGACTTTGAGCCACAAGCACAGGGCTCTTGGGCCCCTCCCTGGCCTTCCTTCCTTATCTAAGCTCTGGGAACCTGATGACTTTTCCAGGATCATTACTCACTGCTTTGCACCCACTGTTCAGAAGCAAGCAGCAGTAAACCTGCGGGGTAGGGCCTGAAGGACAATTCCCAGAAAGGAGATAAGATTGAAACCCCCGGCCATGCTCTGCAGGAGCAAGGGACTGAGAGCCGGCCAGCCAGTAACATCAGTCTCCACCTGCCTGATTCCTCCCTAGCCCCAGGGGACCCTTGGCCACATCCAGGGGCCCTGTGCTACTGGCATCCTGAGTAGAGGCCAGGGATGCTGCTAAACATCCTGTGATGCTCAGGACAGCCCCCACATGAAGGCATTATAGAGTCCCAAACGAAGGTCAAGGGCCTGGAAAGGTCTTAGACATCCTTGGACAGGGATGAAGAGCGAGGCTGTGGATGTTGATATGCAGAGAAGCCCGCTCCACCTTCTCCCATTCCATGGTGCTCCCTCTCTCTCCTCTCTTTCTCTCTCCTTCCCTTCCTTACTCTCCCCTTCCTTCCTCCCTCCTGTCCTCCCTTTCTTCCCTCTTCCATCTTTTTTGTTTTTGCTCAGGCTCTTTCTGGATCCGCGTGACTCACTGTCCTTCCCCTGCACTGCTGAGCCTGCATCAACTCCTTCTGGTGGAGAGAGGAGTCTCCCTGCAGGTGTGACTCATCTGTCCCAAGCCCCAGCTGGAGAACTCTCCCTGGGGGAGCTAGCTTCTGGGAGAGACATCCAGAGTGGGGTTACGTGAGGCTCCTTTCTCCCTGCCCTCCTTCTATCGTCTCTCTTGCTCCCCCTCCTTCGGCAGCTACCACGGAGCCCACTCTGCCAGCAGTGCTGTTGGACAGATGTCAAGTCCTAAGAAGCTGGCAACAGTGGATAGGGTTTTTTTTCAGAGGCACTAGACACGAGTTTCTTGAAGAAACCCAGGTGTCTGCTGCTGGGGAACAGCAGTGCTGGCATCTGGACAGGCCCAGTCTTGAACCTTCCAACCAGATTTCACTGGGTTCCGAGACCAAACCCTGTAAGGCATGTTCCCTGCCCTCAGGGACTTCAGGGACATAAAACCTAGACACTTGTAATGGTGATATATAGCTTTAAAGAGGACTTTACAATGTTTTATTGAAGATACCTTGCCTCGTAATGTGATGTATGTGTGTGCCGTCGTGAGCCCACATCTGTATGCACCACATGACTTTCGTCACCCAGCCCAGGTCTCTCCCTGTGTTTGTAATTAGCAGAGGCTTCAAGGAGAAGAGAGCCGGGGTTCAGGTGCAGACGGGTTCCGGGGCTGTGGAAGGAGCCTGTGGTCTAGGCCCCACCAGCTGCGCCTGCGTTCCGAAGCCACGCGTTGGCAGCTGTGCCAACTTCCCCACAGAAACAACTGTCTCCCAGGAGGCTGAGAGGCTCCCTGCCCTCGCGCCCCAGACACGGAGGGGTGACTGTCCCAAGGAGGACTGTAGGGTGGTCCCACGTTCTCCGTGGGAGAATGGCTCACAGGGGCAGTGTGCAGATGCAGAGGGAAGGGCTCAGCTCGCGCGGGGAAGAGGTACCCCTGGAACTTGGTGGCAGCCGTGCTGGCTGCAGTCACAGGCATCCCTCTGCGGTCTTGGGAAAAAGATCCCTGCCCCCCTATTCTTTCTTTCTCTTTTAATGAGAAAAAGGAATGGTCTCACTATTTCACAGGGCTCTCTGCTTTTTAAAGGTAGTGAATTTGCACCTCAGTCTGTGTGCCTTTCACACCCCACCCGCCACCAGAGTCCCCATGCCCTTCACCGGCGCCTTGATCCCCTTTCCTTCCCCAGTCCGCCCCCCACAGCCAGTCTTGTCTCCTGTGAATTCAGTTGAGACTGGTTCGTTCATTTGTTGTGTTTCTTTATAATCCACAGAGGAGTGAAACCATCCTGTACTTTGCTTTTTCTTTCTGACTTATTTCACTCAGCCTGTTGCCCTTGCGTTCCATCCAGGTTGTTGCCAAGGGCACGCATTCTTTTTTTAACAGCTGCATAGAATTCCACTGAGCAGACACACCAGTGTCTCTCTCCAGTCATCTGTGGGCGGGCATTCAGGGCGTTTCCTCGTCTTCACTTGCTCTCTTTTCCATCTCACTTTTCCCTCCGACAAGAGCTGTGGTTTGCTGAGCGCCTACGACGTGCCTGATTCTGTGCTGTGCTCTTTGCTCTATTATCTCGTGTAAGTCAGGCGACAAGCGAGGACTGGACACTCTCTGTATCCAGCACTGGGCCAGGGACTGGGTAGCACATTCTGGTGGCTTAGGTGTTAAGTCTGTGGCTGCTGTGTGTCCCATATAGAACCAAGGAGCTGGGTTCGTGACCTAAGGATGGAGGAACAACCAAACTGAACAGCTAACGAAATCAAAAACGCTTCTTCTTCCCGACTTACCTTCATTCCTGCCTGCTTCCTAAAAAAAACAAACTAAAGAAACCATGCAAAAACCCCCACCCCAGGCACTCAGGTCTAAGACGGAAGAAAACCAAGTTGACCTGTGTCATGCGCTGTGGGTGCTGGTGTGAACTGTGCCCCCAGCCGGCTGCTGGGCCCCCTGGCTGGGCGCCACCCTCTTGGTTCAGGCACCTCCAGCAGATGCAAATGCAGACGCAGCCTGAAACTGGGCCAGAGCCAGGCCACCAGCGAACAAGCACAGACAGCCCCTCTGGCCAGACCAGAGCGTCTCTAAAATCCCAGGTGTCGTCAGCGCGATTGAACACCCGAGAACCTTGCTTTTCTAACACCAGAAAGAGGCAGTCCGTGTCCTCTGGCTTTCCAAATTCCATTTCTGCTCCCACATCTTCAGATCTGGTTGTTCTGGACTAACCTGATTGTGCTTCCTGCTTCAAAGTCATTTTTGTTTTACAGACTCAGCGCTCACTCTTTGGTTTCTGATAATTAAAAAAAAATTTTTTTAAGCAGAGGTGAACCAGACACAGAGAAGGAGTGATGAACTCTCTCTGGAGGAGTTCTAGATGCTTCCCACAATGCTGGGAGGAGGGGATTAGACTGATAGCAGCCTTCAGTCAGGCTGGTAACGGGACAGGAGAGTCCATCTGCTGGAGGGGCTTGCACAGAAGAGGGGCGAGCAAATGCACGACCAGGCCAGGCCCTTGGTTGTGGCCGCAGGGTCTGTTTTGGTTGGGAATCGTGGCGCTCACTGGAAGCTTGGTTGGGAGAGGCTTGTAAGATATTACTAAGTCTAGAATTTTCTCCATTAGCCAAGGGCTTCAAACTCATATGCCATAAGGGCTATTCATAGACCTTAACACATGAAAAAGGGAGCGGCCTGGTGGAGTTGTGGGTATGTTTGCTGCCTCTGGCCGACATAGTCCACCTACATCCTAAGGACCCAGGTTTGTGTTCAGAGGCCGGGGAAAAACCAGGATGAACAAGTAGAGAAAATAAAATAAAGTGCTTCATCTTCCTCTCTCTTCCTGCCTGTCTGCCCCTGATTGTTTTCATTCCTGTCTACACCTTTCCTTAAAACAAAAAAGAAAAAGGAAGCGTCTGTTCTTTCCTCATGGAAGGAGTAACTGGGGAGAGTGTTTCATATTACATCAAGAGGGGCATTCTTCACATCCCAGAAGTGCTTGTAATCTGCACCCACCCAGAGTGTACTGACTGATCATCATTTGTGTGCCAAGTTGTCTGTCTTGAATCATGTTGCCCTCTAGGTCCCTGTTTTCTTTGCTCACTTTTGCTAGAGACCGGACAGTAATACATTCTTTCTGCTGTCAGGAAAAACTCAGGATATGACAAGAAAGGCAACAGACACTTGAAACAGAGTGGTGGGGGAAACTGGGGCTGGGGGGAAATAGCGAATCTAGTCTGTTTAAAAGTGCATCCTCGACTCAGGTGAGTATAGCTTTGCTGAGAAGACTGGCGGTGTGCTGTTTTCCTTCTCCCCCCAGAGAAACTGAGAATATGGATTTAAAAAAATGTGACCTCCTCAAATTTTTTGTTGGTCAAAATTTTTAAACTAATTGTGTTGCTTACACACAGCCTGTTGTTTTGAGTCTCTACCATCTTCTGTTCTAAGCATAAGGCTGTGAGGCAGGCTGCTGAATGCCTATGTACTATTCAATCTTCTCTTCTTCCTTAAAAACAGCCTCCCCAGATGGTCCAAGAGACTCTGCACCCAGCTAATGACCGTATTTCCCAACCTCCTTTGCAGGCGTGTGTCTCCTTGTTACTAAGTTCTGGCCAATGAGAAGCAAATGTCTGTAATTGAAAAGGTTACCAAAGAGGGATGGAGAGCTGGCCAGTTGCCCCCATTCCTCTGATTTTCTTCTTCAAACATTGAATGGACAGAGCTTCCGTGGCCATGTTGGGCCAAGAGGCGACGTTGAGTGTAGAAGCTGTCCAAGACTGCTCAGCCTGCCATGACAAAATGCCACGGACTGGGTGATGTCAACAACAGAAGCTGATTTTCTCAGAGTTCTGGAGGCTCAAAGTCCAGGATCAATGTGTCAGCAAGTTTAGTTTCCTCTGAGGCCTCTTTCCTTTGAAAAATGACACCTGCTTTGCTGTGTCCTTACATGGTCTTTTCTCTGTGTATGCACATCCCTGGGGTTTCTGTGTGTCCAAATTTCCTCTTCCGAAGATGTCAGTCACACAGGAAAACACGCTGTCCTGAGAGGAATGCAAATAAAAGCCACAAAGAGATATCACTGCCCGCTGTGAGATGGCCTCTATCAAAAACACTAGAAACAACAAGTGCTGGAGGGGTGTGGAGAAAAAGGAACGCTTTTTTGCTGTTGTGGGAATATAAATTGGTGCAACCTCTGTGGAAAACAGTATTCCTCAAAATAGAAAGATGGAACTACCATTTGATCCAAGAATCTCACTCCTAGGCATAGATGCAGAGAAGACAAAATCTCCAATCAGAAAAAATAAATGCAGCACTACGTTCATAGCTGCACAGTCCACAACAGCCAAGACATGGAAACAACCTAGATGCCCATCCACAGACGACTGGCTGAAGAAGCTGTGGCCTATAGCCTCCATGGAATTCTATGCAGCTGTGAAAAAAGATGAAATTGTGCTCTTTATAACAAGTTGAATAGAACCAGAGGTGATCAGGCTAAGTGAAATACGCCAGAAAGAAAAAAGAAAAGTACAAAGTGGTTTCACTCAGATGTGAAATAAAAGAAAACGAAGCAAATAAACAGAAAAATCCTAGCAAAGTTCACAGGAGGCAAGCCTGTGGCTACAGGGAGGTGGGAGGGGGAGGGAAGGAAGGGGGGAATAAGTGGCGGGAAAGGGCACTGGAACTCAGGTGGTGGGTGTGGCGCGAAATGTACAAAGACAGAGGTGCAGTTTCAATACCCTGACATACATATGACAGTGTAAACAAAAGGAATAATGTAACAAAGTGATTTTAACACCCCCCCCCACCCCTCCAAAAAAAGAACATAGCAATCAGATTGGATTAAGGCCCGCCTGAATGGGCTCATTTTAATTTAAAGACTCCGTTTCCTAATACTATCATATGCTGAGGTGCTGGGGGAAAGGCTTCTTCATAGCAATTTGAAGGTTGGGCAAAGTTCAGTTCTAACAGACCTTATGCACTAAAGAAGCTGGAGCAGAGATAGAAAGCATGTGCTCTCCACTGTCTTCATGGAGGCTGGTTGGAACCATTTCCAGCACCCCCCACCCCCCACCCCTTTTATTTTTAATATCACAATTCAGGGCACATGGGGACAACTGCTCCCTGATCCCTTTGTTGGCCTGAAAAATATCTTTGTTATTCCTTGACTCCCAGATTAAACGTCAACTCTGCTAAGAAGTCTCTCTGACCCCTGCAGGCAGATTCATCATCAGAAACCATAGACTTGTAAACAGTCAGTTTGCAGTTGCTGGTAATGGAAGGCGAGTCCAGCAGATTCCTGGGCCTGGAGGGGTGTGGCCCAGCGTGTTTTCCAGAGATTTGAAGCATAGGAGGGGAAAGGACGAGGGAGAACAGGGGAAACTAAACAGGAAAACCGAGGGGGAAACTCGTCACCCGGAAGACTTTCAATCCTCATGTTTTCTGAGAACAGTTGAGAAGCTCGTTCAGAGGACCTGCCACAATTCGGGACGTCTGGGTTCTCTGCTCTGAGCTGTTTTCTGATTGCTCAGGGGACTTAGAACTTACTAAGTCAGTTTGACCTCTCATGTTTTTCAATCTGTAAAATGGAGTAACAATTCCTGGTTTACCTTTCATTTAGTGAATCTCAAATGAAAGAATGAATTGAGACTGTTTTGAAAAATAAGATATAGATGCATTCTGGTGGAGCAGCGGTTAGGTCAATCGCCTCTGAAGGAGCGCAGGTCACATACCCCTGGGTTTGTGTCCCAGATCTGGGGGAAACAATCAGTGTGAACCACTAACTAGAAATAAATAAATTGCTTCTTCCTCCTCTCTCTGCCTGCCTACTCGCCTTCATTCCTGCCCGCACCTTCCCTTAAACGAATGATCTCTGTTAGTATTTTCAAGGGCACTTATTTTCCTCCTTCCTAATATTTTGCCATATGTATCACCTATATTGTGATTTTTCTAAACATTGGACTGATCTAAACAATGACTTACTAAAAACTCCTTTTAGCAGAATCATAATAAAAAGGAACTAGTAATAAATAAGAACGAGAGTCACATAACATTACTCAAAGCTAGCTAGTTTGGGTTAAGTGTTAGGCTTGTTCTCTGTTCAAAAGGGTTGAGGGAAGTTGAAAGTCTAACTAGTGCCGAGATACTTCAACCCTGACATGGTCAGAAGAGTTAAAATGAGAGAACTGGGAAAGGAGTCTTTCGCATCATTGCTATACGACACGGTCTCACTCTGAAAAGATTTCGCTGTGGACTATTTAGCTCTCTGAGAGGTTTCTCCATGGATGAAAGGAAACGAATGTTTGTGGATAATTGTGTGTGCAGACCCCGTGTGAGCCCCCTTGACTCTTCCCGGAATTGCTTGAGATGGTGTTACGATTTGTTTCTGCCCGGGAAGCTGAGGGTCAGGGGCTGTGTAACTTGGTGTCACACAGATGCCAAGGAAGCGTCACTCAATGGCAGCGTGGATTCAGGTGCACTGACTCTAAGACCCCGCGCTGTTCTGGCCCTGCTTTCTCGTTCCATGATCCAGTCCCTCATAATTTTGAAAGTTAAGGGAAACAGTGCTCTTTGTCTGCTTGTGAGGCTCAGCCTGCAGGGAGGCCACACCATGTATGGACTGAGAGCTTGTCTCTGGAGTCAGACCTGAATTCCAGTTCTGCTGCTCCCTCTTACCAGCTGTGTGACCTGGGGTTAGTGACTCAGCCTCTCTGTGTCTGAGATTCCTGGGGGTCAATAATAGCTCCACTTCATAGGGTGGTTGTGACGATTCAATGAGTTGATGGGTGTAAAGCATTTAGCACGGCGCTGGCACCTCTTTTGCGCTAAGCGCAATGTGATCGCTGCTTTCTGCTGAGTTACCGTGCATTGGCTGGGGATGGGTGCTCTGTGCTCAGTTAGGAAGGCAGGTAACCTGAGCATCTCCTCTTTAAGGCAGCCTTCACATCTTTATTCCTCAGGCTGTAGATGAGAGGGTTGAGCATGGGGATGACCACGGTGTAGACGACAGACACTGCCTTGCTCCGTTTCATGGAACCGTGGGAGCTGGGCAGAGCGTACATGAAGGTGATGGTCCCATAGAAGAGGCAGAGGATGGTGAGGTGGGAGGCACAGGTGGAGAGCGCTTTGCTTTGAGCCGTCAAGTGAACAAATCCTGCAGATTGTCACCAGGATATAGGCATAGGGGACCAGGATAACGGTGATGGTGAAGAGGATAATCAAGGCAGAACTCAAGAAGACAGTGGCCTCAACCTCAGCGGCGTCTGCACAGGCAAGTTGGAGCACAGGGGGGGGATGTCACAGAAATAGCGACTAATGACATTGGGGCCACAGTAGGGTAGTTTGAAGATGTATCCGGTCAGCAAAGCTGAATTGGCCGCGGAAGCTGTATAGGTGGCAGCCACCAGCTGGACACACGGACGGTGGGACATAAAGGTGTGGTAGAGGAGAGGGTGGCAGATGGCGGTGAATCGGTCGTAGGCCGTGACGGCCAGGAGCAGACACTCCGCAGTGCCGTGGAGAGTCGTGGGGCATCTGCACCCCACGGCCTGCAAAGGAGACGGACTGACTGGAGGCGAGGAAGCTGACCAGCAGCCTGGGCGTGTCCCCTGTGGAGAAGAGGAGTTTACGAAGGAGCGGACGCCCAGGAGGAAGCACAGGGGCGTGTGGAGCTGTGTGTCTGCGCAGATCAGCGTGGTCGTGCCCAGGTTGCCCGTGAGGGTGACGGAGCGGATAAGCAGGAAGACCACAAAGAGGCGGCCCTTGAGCGCACCCCGCCCCGTGAGCCCCGGCAGGAGGAACCAGGTGACCCGGATGTGGTTCTCCACCATGGTAGACAGGTCACGGCAGAGAGAGCAGGTAAGACAGGCTGGTGCCCTGGAGACGGACCAAATGAGCGGTGGCCAGAAGGGCAGGGGAAGAGGGCAGGCAAATCAGGTAAAGGGTCAGTGATTCGGTGAAGGAGGCAACAGGACGGTGGCGGCCACTTCGTGAGGTCCACGCCAGTGTGGAGTTACGATGGTGGACGTCAGAGACCCTAGTTGTAATGCAACGTCCCTTCAGTAAGAACAACGCCACCCGGTTTGTGGTGCCTTGTTGCAACAGCCCGAGGACACGAATACACCCATTTGGTGTCATTACCAGACACTGAGGACACATGGTCTGAGGGAGCTTTCCTGAGAGGTTGTGAGGAGACTAAACTTTCCCTCTCTCTCTCTCTCTCTCTCTCTCTCTCTCTCTCTCTCTCTCTCTCTCTCTCTCTCTCTCTCTCTCTCTGAGAGAAGGAAGAAGTTATTCTATTTTTATTAGTCGTTCACACTTGTGCCCCCTGCCCCCACCCCATCTGGGACTCAAACCCAGGGGTATGTGGCCTGCACTTCTTCAGAGGCGATTGACCTAAACACTACTCCACCAGGGCATGTCACCTACTCCCTCTTTTTGACGGAGCTAATCATTCAGGGAGAGAAAATGGAATGAGTGAAAAGAAGGCCCATGTTCGTCTTCACTAACAAAGAAAAATATTTGCCTAGGAGAACCAACAGCTACAGTCAACATGCAACTCCAGGTGGACAAAACCACGAGCAAAGAACCAGGATCCTGTGTTCACCCAGAACAACTGAGGGCGATGGCACAGCAGGCTGTGCTGCTCCGGGTCAGGCGGGCCCTAAGGCAAACAGGAGGGGCGCTCGCTAGCCAGCGCGTGGGTCAGAGGGCACAGAGTTTACCGCCTTTACTCCCCAGTGGAATCATGCTATGGAAGTCAGGTTGCCAAGAATTTGCCTCTTGGAATCCTCACATTTTGGGCTTTCAAATAACCAAGAAGACTATTCAAGAGGAAAGCTCTTAGAAGGACAGATCCTGGATGATCTCATTCAGATGTAGAATATCAAGCAATAAAGCAAAGGAATGGACAAAACAAACGCCAAGCCATGGACATTGACTGTGGAACTTGGTCACCAGAGAGGAAGACATGGGTGGTGGGTCCAGTGGACAGCGGGGAAGGACTTTGGGTAATTTGCTGGCAGGCAGGGTGTGTTGTCATAGTTGATGCTTCACCAGGGTGTGCCTTCCTTATTTAAAAAAAAGCTAAATAAGCATGCTCTCGTGACTTAGTGTTTGAGTCCATGGCCTCCAGCTAGTATAGTCCACATACATCCGAGGGACCTGGACTGGTGACCCACGGTCAGGGGTAACAACCACAAGAATGAATAAAATAAACAAATGTTTCTTCCTTCCCTCTCTTCCCGCCTGCCTGCCTACTTGCCCTCATCCCTGCTGGCACTGGTCCTTAAAAAAAGAAACAAAAACCAGCTGCTAACCACTGCTGGTGATGATGATGATTATCATTTTTCCTTTTCTTTTTGATTATTTTTCTTCTCCTGGTGACGTAACTGTGAGAAACTACTGTCTAGCTTGTGGAAGACTAACCTTGAGAGCAAAGTCTGATAAGTGAGGAGCTGTCAAAGAGTTTTAAGCAGGGTGGTGACATGGTCACTGGAGGAAGGGACATTAGAAAGGTGACAGGGATCTACACTAGGCAACTGATCACAGTGACCTTGATGACGGAGAGTTATTTGATTGACTCACGGATAGTAAAGCCCTACGCTAGCACTGGAGACACATGGTGATTAAGATGGACAAGATCTTGGCCTGAGCGTTTACGAAGCGGGAAGATTAGGGCACCAGTCCAGGAACGCAGTCGTCAGCACTTCCCATTAACAGGATGTGTGGGCTGAAGGAGGGTGGACGGTGACTCCCGGGTTCTTGGTTTTGGTAACAGGTGTCATTCAGTCTAACAGGTGACAGATCTGAGGAGGGATGTGGTGAATTTCATTTTTAAAAGAGTGAGTTTGGGAAAGCCAAATGCCCAGGTTCAGAAGACAGGTGAGTATAGAGTTTGGAAGCTTTTGAGGAAGTTCTGTGCAGGAAATGAAATCTGCGAGTCATTGTATGTGCTTAATTATCCAGATATGTGTATTATGCATCTACTGCATGCCAGGCATGAGGCTACAATAATAAGGATAAAACAGACATGGGACCCACTCTGGTAGAATTTAAAGTTTAGAGGGAGAGTCAAATGTTAGTTGATAAATTCTAACAGGACCAATAGCTTCAAACACTATGAGCCGGAACTGAGGGATTTGACTGAAGGAACCAAAGTAACTCCATCTTGGACAGAGTCATCTAGGCTCCTGGTAATTGACTGTCCTCTTCCAGGCATGTAGCCAGAACCGGGTCCTGGAAGGTTTGGCCCATGCATCCCAGTGCTCCAAAGATATCTTCAGGGGAACAAAGATACCTAGGGCAGAATTCCAGAATATTGGTATCAGTACTCAGATGAATCTTTTACTTCATTAAATGGTAAGATACCAATATACCAGAGAGGAGTTTAGGAAGATATCTTAGTTTTTGAGGGACTGACAGTCTTACCTTGACCAGAGTCCTGTCCACCAGTTCTGTTGTGGAGGACCCTTGCATGTAGGTTACCCTAATAAATTACTATTAGATATCGTGGGTGCGCCTGCCTCATTCTTAGGACTCAAATTCCCTTCTCAGTTTGGTAGAACTTATTTCCCCCCAGTGCTTAACTAGGAAGTCAAGTAGGACTTGCCCTGGGAGGAAGTTTTCCCTGCTGGGAAAAGGGCTGGGAAAAGCTAGCGTGAGTAGAGGGCAGAGGCAGAGACTAGTGAGAGCTGAGGCTAGCAAGGAAGCAGTACGTTTACTGAGTGCTGTGCATTAGGCATTGTTCCAAATACTTTCAACTTCATGTAATCCTCTCAACGATCTATGAGAGGCATAGAGATCTTCATCTTACATGTAGGAGGAAACCAAGGCACATAGAACTTACAGGAACTTGGCCCAAAGATTCAGCTAGTAAGCGGCAGAGCTGGGTCTTGAATTCAGGTGGTTAGGTTCTAGAGCTTACACTATTATCCGGCACCCTAGACCTTCTTAAGGAATTTTAAAAATGGGATGCCATTAAGGAATTTTTACTGGGGATATGGCTTAGTCGGATTTGCTCTTTGACAAGATCACTTTGTATGAAGTCCTAGAGAAATGATTGGAGGAGGATCAGTCGATGGGGGAGATTTGTTGGGAGACTATTACAGTCATCCAGCAGGGATTCATAGCTTTAACTAGAGTGGGGAGAGAAGTAAATGATTTGAGGGATGCTTGGCTGCAAATATATCAGGATTTGGTGATGGAGAAGAGGCCAGCATGATGAAGAGAGCATTATCAGGGTGAACTCCAAGGACTGCTGTACATACTAAAACTGGTAGAAGAAGGTAAGAGGATAGAAGGTGCCAGGGAGTGTGAGTTGTAAAGATAGAGCCACAGGGCAGAACCCTAAGGAAATGAAGTTCCCATTTTCTTTTTTTTTTTAGAAAGAAGCACTTAATTTATTTTAGTTAGTTCTTCATCTTGGTTGTTCCTCACCGGTTTCAGGACGTGAACTCAGGACCTTGGGAGGTACGTGGATGGTGCTCAACCCCACTCCACCAGGGTGCACCTAATTTCAAATTTTCTGCACACTGCTGCTGGGCTCAGAAGTCATCCATTCATGTGGGTGTTGGGACTGACGATCTGACTTGAAGAGTCTAGGCATGGTTTACGAGGAAGGTAGATTAAGGAACCTAAGCCCCTATGTATTAGGATCCAGCCCTCAGCCTACTTACCTGTGGTTGAGCAGAGACACTCCATCCATGAACCTTGTTACTGGAGACCTCATGAGGGTGTTTCTCTGCCCTTTTCATTGATTGCTTCTGACCAGCTTTTTCTCAAGAGAACTTCTTAGATGTTGTCTCAATGCTTTGAAATTCCTTATTGTTGGGAAGCCTCCACTCTTAAGATTTATCTGGCTTTTGTCATCCCGATCCCTAGAGGTCAGAAGTGTGCCAGTGGGAGTCTGTGCCTGGCTCTCCCAGGAGTAGACCTGGACCTGGGGATTGTCTCTATGGGAAGCTGGAAAGATCTAGGCCAGGGTGGTCTGGGAGCCCCTGAGGAGCAAGGGTTCTCCATCGAATGCCAGCATGGATCCTGTTTGTTCACAGTGCCTGTCCACTGCAGGTCTGTCTTTGCCTGTGATTGACACTCAGAAGGCTCTCAAGGTCAAGGTGGACATAGGTGACGTGTCAACATAATCCTCAGTTCTCATAGGACGTGATTGAAAGTGTCAATGATATGAATATTTGTGTGCCCTTTGATGTTCTAGATATGGCTTCTTCAACTGTTATTTCTTTTGATCTTCAGAATATCCCTGGGGAACATACTTGATGGTCTGTCTGTCTGTCGATCTATCTACCTAACATCCATCTAACATCCTTTAAGCATCCATTTGTCTATCTAACAATCATCTATGTACCTACACACATATATGATATGTATGCATACATGTATGTATAGTCACACGCCTATATGAACACACATGAAATGTATGTATGTATATATGTATGTTATAGGTATATACATATATGTGATATGTGTGTATGTATATACCCATACCATGAGATCGTATTACAATGACTTTATTTACTTAACAGTATTAAAAAATTTCTCCTTCTTAAAAGCTGTAATTCTTCACCTTTCAGAATCTCTTTTGGCTCATTGAAATATATTTCTCCACCTCAAAAAACCTGCAATTCTCCCCTCCTCCAAAATAGCTGCATCGGGTTTGTAAAACTAGCACATGGTAGCTATAAAAATTTAAGCAGCAGAGACAAGAGCCGGAAGAAAGCACAATGTCAACTGGACTCTCACGACCAGAGGAGACGTGTGTTGGTGAGCAAGCTTGTTATCAGATTCCCAGTGCCCATAATTGTAATTTTCCACAAACAGACTCATTCTATACAAGCTATTCTGTCATTTACTTTCTCACCCACAAGATGTCATCGACATTTCCCCATTTCGGTCCATCAATAATGGCCTACAGCCCCGTGTTTGAGGGCTGAAGGTAACTTTGCTGTGTATATGTGCCATCATTTTTACTTAACTGGTCCCCCTGGGTTGACAGTAAGGTCTTTCCAACTTCACACTGTTACATGTAACTGACAGACACTCGCAGGTGTGGGACCTGGGGGCCAAGTCCAGTGAGTGCAGCGTGTAGAGACTGCTGCGCCTGGGCCAGGAGAGACGACACTGACTCAGGTGCATAGCATCCCAGGGGAAATCATTACACAAAGTGGAAGGAAGAGCCTTATTAGGCAAATGGCTTGTTTGTGTAAAAGAAATTCAGTCCCAAGACGTTCTGATCTAGGAGGGAATCTTGGCAAATGAAAGCCAGGGCTGCTCTTGTTTTCTGCAGATGAGGCTTCGCTCACTTGGGAGAGGTCTTCTGAATCTTAACTCAGCAGTGAAACAGTCTGCACCCTCTGATCTCCCCACACATTCCAAGTTGTCAGGCTCACCTTCCTCCCAGGTGTGCCCTTCATCCGTGAACCAGCAATAGCACCCATCAGCCTCCTGGCGGTATAGTTTATAATAGAGTCTAAGAGCCAATGCGTCCTCCTGCAGCTCTCTAAGAATTCTCACCCACCCTCTTTCTTCTTAAATTAAACTTGGCCCCACGACTGGGTTTGGCTCTGGGAGTGTGGATGGAAGTGATCTGTGCCCCTTGGGAACACAGAAGCCCTAGGAGCCACCCTGGGGTCCCTCCCCTCCCCTCTTTTCTGTTTGCTGTGATACCAGCCATGTCCAGGAGAGGTTGTTTCTTAGACAAGCTTGAGTCTGGGAGCAAAGAGCAGCTAACTTACGACTGAACCATGATGGATACGAATATATTGAAAGATAAACCTTTGCTCCTGTGAGTAAATCCAGGAGACTTGAGTGTTGCTTGTGATATACAGCCTTAGCTGCCTGATGGGCATCCTTCGAGGGCACACTTTCCCCCTTGCGTATGGCCCAATTCTACCTCAGGTCATCCGTGCCTCTCAGGTAGGACGACATCCTGTCTCCCGTGAGGTACAGCTTTGTGCTTTATTGACCCTGCATGAAACTAAGTGACCTAAGACAATTCCCTTTTTGTAAATACGGGACGCTGTTGGTAGCCACTTCTTGCAAACCTGATTGACCGATGACATGATATGTTGCAATGAAAGAGGAAAGAAAATCTTGGACCAAATTCTTTCAAACTTCCAAGTTCTGCCAACGGACTTACTTGTTAGCATCAGGTAGTCGATCAACCTGTCTGCAATTGGGAAACAGTCTCTTTCTTTCTCCTCAGACGCGCTCACTAGCAGATCTTTCATGAAAAGCTCACTCAGAAGTGCGATGTTGATATTCTTCCATCCGTGCTGTCAGCTGGCTTGAGCCTCCCAGCAGTGGAGGGATGTGGAACCAGAGGTCTAGCCATGCTTTTTTGTTTGTTAGCCTGGTTTTATCTGGATTTTTAAAAATAAACGGTTTTGTTTTTTCTTTAGCTTACTTTGCTATATGATGTCCATCCTGTTGAAATAGCACCTCAGTCTGTGCACATTTCCCACCACACCCACCACCATGTTAACTCCTTCCTTCCCGAGTCCCTCCCTCTCCTGCTTACCTGGCATCTGTGGAATATGTGTTATTACTTGGAAGAAAATGGGAAAGGCAAAAACCCGGAGTGCCAGTTAGTTGGTGCTTGGCTTGTGATGTTCTCTTCTGAGTAGTGTGGGTCCGTGGACTTAGATGCTCTGCTCTTGAAAAATATTCCAGCAGGGAAACTTCTAGAAAGGTCATGTAAGCAGCCATGTGAAGGTCCTTTATTGCCTTTGCCTTCTTTTTAGATCAAGGGTGGGTATACACTAGGATAGCCAAGAGAGAAAACTCAGAATGCTGGAGTCAAAAGGACTGGTCTTTCTGAATGAGAAATATTTTCTGGGCGCCCTGGTGGAGTAGAAGTTGGGCAGAGTTCACCTGTATTCCAGGGACCCGGCTTTGCGACCTGGGGCCCTGGGGCCAATAGTCAAGGTGAACAACTAACCAAAATAAATAAAACACTTCCTTTTCTCTCTTCCTGTCTGCCTGCCTCTGCTGGCCTTCATTCCAGCCTGCACCTTTCCTTTACAACAAAATTTCTATAATCACGCCACACCGACGTGGTAACATACTGCTGCTCCCAACACCACTAGTAGATAAATTTTGAAGAACCATGTAAGGCACAGATCAGCTCTCTACTGGTGGCAATGAGCTCTTCTCCAGCAGAAGCTGTTTCCCCCTGAAATGTCTCTGCCCTCTCTGTGGAGCAGAGTGGAACAGACATTGTAGGCCCAATTCAAAGACCTGGGTGGGAGGAAGGAAGGAAGTTCTGGGATCACATAGCATCTCCTAGTGGTTTGAAAAAGAGTCAGTGGAATTTGAAAGTGGAGCTCGTCCACACCCACATGGCTATTGGCATTGAGAACTGAGTCTTCACTAGTTGTTCCATGACACTCTACCCTAGGAAGATGTAACTGCAACTCAAGAAATCATTTCGCTGTTTGCTTTGTGCATTTCCCACAGGTCATTTTATCTGAAGAAGCGTTTGCTCCTCTGGGCAAATAGCTGTCAGGACTCCTAGGAAGACAGAAATTTCCCCCTCACTCATCTGGGCACATTTCTCAACAATGGCGAACTTGTCCAGATTGGCTTTCGGGTCCCTTCCTCCCGATATCTGTTGATCTTAAATTATAGTCTTGAACTTTGTGCCATCTTGATCTGACTTTGCCTTGAAAGCTCTACCTTAACCATTTGAGTCCAGACCCCAAAGCCCTATGCACACCTTCCATGAGTTCTTCCTTTGGAGACATTATGGAGATGGGCTTCTTTCCCACAGCAGCCCTCATGGAGCCTTTGGCTGATCAACAGGTTTTCGAGTGGTCTTCTGAAGAGTTATCAGCTGACAATATAGTTTTTCTCCCAGGGTTACCTGAGGGAATGATGCTGCCTATTGTTTTTGTTTGTTTGCTTGTGTTGGAGGCCAGTTTGTTTCCTGTTTTGGACATTTTCACCTGTGTAATGATGATAAGCAGGAAGAAAAGCAGAGTGACTTTGCCTCATGGATATGTCTTGATCGGCCTGTCATTGGAAGTCCAAGAGGGTTCAGGTTCCACATGAATGTCAGCCCTGGAAGGAACCCCACAGAGATGATCATTGCATAATCTTTTACATGAGTTAAAACTGGGGTTTTGAGACAAGAGGGACGATACTTTTCTGATTTGGGGGAAGAGACACTAATGTGGGCTATTTTAAGCCACATCACTTCTTTCCCAAGCCCTGATTTTTCTGCCTAATTAGTGAATCACTGCTTGTTCACTCTCAAAAGCAGACTGGACTTGCCTTGGAAGAGGTGGATTCATGATTTGTTCTGACTCACAAAGAATACACCACGCACTAAGTGGGACCATGAAGGTGTTGGGGGACATGGCACGGGCTTAGGGATTTGGGGCTCCCTTTGGTGGCAAGATGGTGGGACCAAGGTAGAGATACCAGGTGCTCAGTTCATGTTTTCTGCTCCTTTGGCTTCATTTCTTTGTTCCTATTTCAAGCTGCTAATCAGACACTAAAAATTCCTGACTCCAGAGTGTAGGGAATTAATACAAAGGTGGGTCCTGAAGGGAATTGTGGGAGTGGCTCTCTGGATATCCTGGAAGCAGTGGAAATGTAAACTTCTTGCGTAGTTTTTTGCAAGAGGTTTTAGACACTGAAACAGAGGCTTGGCTTTGGATTCAGCTAGAGCTGGTTCTACCACTTAGGAACTATAGATGACTCTAAGCAAGTCAGTAGTTTGGGTTCTTGGTTTTCTGTGTGTGTGTGTGAAGCAGGCATGACTTACTCATACATTTGCTATGAGTGTTAAGTGAAAAATTGCCTGTTTTGCCTCCCAGAATGCCTTGCATATACTGTATATTTGACAAATGTTGCTGATGATTAGTATTGAGAAATGCTTTCCTCAGGGAGCAGGACAGTTTCCTGAAAGTCCAGAGTCATCAGACTGTATGTAAATAAATAAATATGCACATGTAAACAAACACATGTGCATATATATGAATACATAGAAATAAATATGTATATATGTAAACAAATATGACTTAAACATCCCTCCCTCCCCATTAAGTACCTAGCCCTGGGCAAGGCTCACTGCGAATGTAATGGATGAAGAATGAGGTTTGGTTCCTGGCTCAGGGAACCAACATTTTAGTTGAGATAGCGCGCCACAGGGAAGTCTGTTGGGATATAACTCATAGGATAATTGAGCACTGTTCCAGCGACACGTGTGCTGTGTCTCTTGTCCTGGGAGTGGGGAGCTCATGAGAAGCAGGGACTGGAGAGAAAACAGGTGCTGGAAACAGTCTGTCCCTGCAGCGGCAGGTGCTGTGTTTGACGGGCAATGGAGGTGAAAGGTCAGTGTCAGGTAAGGGTCTGGGAGAAGGTAGCTTCAAGACAAGCTCAGTTTCAAGCAAATTTTGTACATAAGAAGGAGTCTGGAGGCCCTAAAACACCCCTTTACTCCGAGTCTGGTTCCCCATGTTCTGTTTTGACTCCCCATGGCCTCAAGGACAAGGGATCCAAGTTTTGTCTTGTCACTGGTTGCTCTAACTTGGTGTCTGATCCCTACTGTCATGATGCTTCTTTCCTTTTTCACTTTCCCCTGCCGCCAGCCACGGGTCTTGAACCCAGGTCCTCAGGCTATACGCGGCCAGCACCTTAGCTGCTGAGCCCCGGATGTGCCTCATCTTGCCCTGGGTTTTGAAATCCTCTCTTTTTTCTGGTATTTGGCTCTGGGCTCAGCCTTCTTCACAGTCACCCTTTGCCCTCCAACATGTCCTGCCTTGTCCATGTCCAGATTGCTTGGCTACAGGAGTGTAGCCCATCATTTGGAGAGTGTGACGAGCCTGTATGAGATGACGGTGCCACCCGTAGAGGAGATGACGCTGACAGGAAAGGTATGGAGGGACCTTTGCTTTAGGCTTTCAGCGAATGGCTCCTTCTGAAGGGGACCAGGATGACAGTGATGGGGGAAGAGGGAACAAAGGAGGAGGATGACCTCTGCTCAGCAAAGTCAGCCCAGGCAAGTTGGAGCAGGGGGGAGAGGTCACGGGAGCGGTGACTAATGAGGCGGGGACCACAGAAGGGCAAAATAAAGGTGTCGTTCCGCGTGACTGACTCACTGATAGCAGTGTCCAGAGCCTGTCCTGTCCAGAAGGGCTGCTACTAGACGTGAGAACTGGTGTCAATGCGCATCTGCTAGCACTCACACTACGTGCATGCAAGCCTTTTCCCATGGGGATATTTAGTGCATGTGACTGTTGGCCCTGGGGAAAAAGGAACAGGGGACCAGACGGCAGAAGAAAGGGTTTGGAAAGACCAGACACCTCCCTGTTTTTCTCCTGTATGCAACAGCGCGGTTTACTGTTCACAGTAAACACTACTCAAAACCACAATTCTTCATAAAAATGACTGGAGTTACTCAATTTTCAAAGCACTAGTAAAGAAGTGACCTGGGAACCCTGCTGAGTCTCTCCTAGGAGATCTAGGGCTCTTGAATGGTTGACCCTGCCACCTTCATTGCCAGGATATTTGTGATTTCACTAAATTTTCTCCACTGGATAGAAGTTAGAAGGGAGATAAAATTATAGAAGGACACAAGTCATAGAAATTGTTCAGTGTGAGGACAACGAAGAGCAGAGCTCTTATTAAGGACCTGGCACTGTTCCGAGTGTTTTCAAGACATGAAGTCTCATTAACCCTCACTCAGCATCTTGTGAAGTAGTTAATATCGACACTCATTTTTCAGATGACGAGAGCCAGGCCATATGACTCTGTGTGACAGGTCTGATGCTCTCCAGATGCCAGGCTCTGAGCCTCGACCATGGGCTGCCTCCCCCAGGAAAAACAATAGTGATGTGCTGGCAATGAATTCTTTTGCTTTTTATAGTCATGAGCAACTCTCGGTCCCATGGCGGATGCACAATGAGTGAGCTGGAATCACTGGTCTCTAGTAGACCGAGAGCATGTGTGAGTTGAATTTAACTGAATGGCACCTGGTTGCTGGGAGAGGACCTGCCCCAGGAGCTCTGCTCTGGGGCCATCAGGACATCCAGGGCAGTGACACACTTTTGGGGGGAACGTCTGAACACGACTCTTATGATGGGGGAAGTCAGAAGAGGGAGAGCCATGGAGGAGGATAGGTCAGCTGGGAATCCCTGAGAAAATCTGAAGGGTGTCATCCCGCCCCAGCATGACCCCCTGTCTTTCTCTGGTCTCCCTTCCTGCTCGGGTCTTCCTCGGGCATCATTCAAGAGCCTGCCACGCTTCCTCCCTCACTTCTGTACTGGTGCTTTGTACATTGAGCGATTCTGGCCATTTTTATAAAGCATTAGTTTTGAGTTGAAAGGCACAAGTGTGTAGAAGAGTAAATCATGCTGCTGGGTTGCAATAATGCCACCCAAGGGAAGTCACGCTGGCAGACCCCAGGGTCAGGCTTCGGCTGAATTGTTGAGCAGGCAGCACCTCACAGATTTACGGGCGAGTTTTCTGGGTGATAAGAAAGCTGGAGGATTGACCTTGAAACCTCAGCCTTAGACTGATGGCAAACATCACACTGTATAAGCATTCAGAGGAGACAAATGGTGCTCTGAGACGGATGGCCACCCTCTCTATTGAGCACATTCATCTTGGCACTGTTTAACCTGCAAGCCGGGCTGGCTTCCCCTCTGACTCAGCTTCTTGGGTTGGTTCCCGATTTCTCTGAGGTCCTGGAGAAGGGGGAACATCGTTTAATGCCTTGATGTATGGAGAAGGCAAGATGGCCACTCCCAGCAGGGTCCCGGAATCTTCTGGAGAGTGTCTGCCCCTCTGCCCCTCCTGGTCATCCTAGTTGCCTTTGACCAGCTCAGTCAGAGATGTCCTTGGATTCTTTCTCCCAGGGAAGACCCCTGTCTCACCTACATGTGAAGCTTTCCATCCTGCCCCAGCTTGTTCCTAACGTGAACCGTGATGAGAAGTCGCACTTTACTGAGTGTTGACTCAGCCACTGGAGAGCTTGAGTTTTCCACTGAAGATGTTAGTGCGGAGGCGATTCTCCCTTCCTTACCATGTCTGCTCCCAAGGCTCCACTTAAATGAGCTCAAGATCCTTGAGAACAAAGTTAACAGCCAAGAGATTCAAGTGATTTACCCGCTTTCCATTTGTAAAGAGGAGATGGCAGGGATCACCTCACTATCCTACACAGGACAGAGCTGACACCCAGCCAGTTCTCCGTAACAATGCCCACTTGTTCAACGTGGACTGTTAGCCAGGACAGTGGTCTGTGGTCAGTACAGTGCTTGGGCTACCTGGCCAGGACCACAAACTGACCTTCCATTCAGACCTGTGGCTGGATCTGTTCTCTTGTCTAACTTTTGACTACACTTCAACCCAACAGAAAGGTCCAGATCTTTAGTTACTGGGTGGGCACTGGGTGCTCTTGAGACAGAGTGTAAATCAAGTTTAATTCATGTGCTCTTGAGAGGTAACAATTTTTCTGCCTTACCTTGAGAGGCATAAAATTTTCCAACCAATCTTCCAATGACTCCTAACAGGTTTGTGCCAGATGATTTTAGGTGGAGAGGGAATGAGAGAGCTTGTCTCCCTGGCAGAGGGCAGTGTGTGTGCAGTGGAAGAAGATAGTGGCTTTGATTATCTGGGCAAACTTTGTCATTTCATTGGTGGCTCCTGTACTCACCCCTCTACCTTATCTTCCCTCCATTCCTCTGGGCTGCTTACTAATCAGTTTCTGGAAAGCTGTTTACTTTTTGGTATGTGACTTGTTTGTCTAGGGCTATGAGCCAATGTGTGCTCAGAACTTGGTGAGATTAGGAAGCAGAGTTGGGTTTAATGGAACCATGGAGTAGGGATTAGCAAGCCTTTCTTTGTTCCCAAGTCCTGTATCTCTATGGCTCTAAGTGAAATTATTATCCAAAAGAAAGGTTTCTGTTAAGCAAATATTTTATTTCTATGAAAATATTACAGTGCCTAAACTTCTGAGTCTGGGCTGGAGTGCTGAGGTAGTAGGTGATTGGTCGGTGCCTGCTTTCTTCTTCGTATGTGTGATGGCTAACTTAACTGGGTTAAAGGATGCCCGGATAGCTAGTACACATTATTTCTGGATATCTCTGTGAGGGTTTCCAGAAGAGATTAGCATTTTAATTTGTTGCCTGAATAAGGAAGACCATCCTCACCAACGTGGGTGGGTACCACCCAATCAACTAGGGTTCAAATGTAACAAAAAGGCAGAAGAGGAGTGAATTTGCTCTTTTTTCCTTGAGCTAGGACCTCCATTTTTTATTGCTGTCTTGGTTTTTTGGTTCACGGGCCTCAGACTATCACCAAAACATATCATGCCACCCGCCCCCCCCACTCAGTTTTCAGGCGTTTGGATTCAGAATGAATTATACAACTGACTTTCTTGGTTCTCTAGCCTGCAGACAGCAGATTGTGAGACTTCTTAGCCTATATTGTGTGAGACCATTCCTACAATAAATTTCCTCCTGTCTATCCATCCATCCATTTATCCATCCATCCATCCATCCATCCATCCATCCATCCATCCATCCATTCATCCTCTCATATCTATCTATCAATCTATCTATCTATCATCTATCTACCTATCTATCTACCATCTTTCATCTATCCTATTGGTTCTGTTTCTTTGGAGAACCTACTTTCAGTATGTTAGAAAAAGCTACCCCAAACATTTAAATAAAGCCAGGAAATAACACTGACACCGTTATTAAACATTGCTCAACAGGATCACCCAGTGATTATTTGATTTTCTGAGAAAGTGCTGCTTCACTTTGACATCCAGGTAGTAACTGCTGAGCTTGGAGGTTTCATCCAGTGGAGAGGCAACTGTTTCTTTGTTTTCTTCATGGGGTTCAAGCCAGTTGTGTTAGCTCCATCCAACCTGCCCAAACATCCCCTTTCATCCTCCCCTCCAAGACCTACTAAGTTCAGGTCTCATTTTTACTTCTTTACTTTTATCGTAAACATCCCTAGCCCCATACTTTTTTCTCTTCCCAGGATATTCTTAAGCTGAAGATATTCAGTGGGTTTTGGAACTTGGAAGAGAGAAAATCAGACAAAGCACAAGCATTTACACCCCATCTCCTATTCCCTCAGACTCCCCAGACAGATTAGCAGGGTTGTAAGGATTCTTCCACACATAAAATGGGGTATGGGACATTTTTATTTGAATCTTAAAAAGATATTGAACCTCAGTTGATATATAGGTTTCATTTTCCCCCTTCTCAAACTAGTAAGATTTCTGTTACAATAAAAGGGGTTTGTCTAAAGACATAAAGATAATTTGATTTTGATTGAAGAGTTATATTGACTTTCAGTTTTCTTTAAATTGGCCATTTTTTTTTAGAAATGGTAGCTCACTATAGCTGTGGAGCACATTGTGGTGCTTGGCTAATTATAGCAGAGATTTCTGTAGTGGGGCTCTATTCAAGTGATTACTATTTCCTTCCTCTAGTCAAACACCACATGTACTATTTCTCCAAAATCATGTATTCAGAAGGACAGTTTTTCCCATGGAACTTGAAAAGGAAGTTCTCCCTTTTGCATTATGTCATTTTTTGTTGTTTGACATTCTCTGATCCTTTCTATATTTGGGAATTCTCAAGACAGGAGGAGGGAGAGAGGATCCAACTCTCATTCCGGAAGCAAGAGGAGGTCCTAGCTCCTCCCCCCAGGACTAAGATAGAAATGTGGATGCAGGATGTTAGTAGATATAAGATACAGATTTCCTTGACTTACGATGGAGTTATGTCCCAATAAACCCATTTGAAGATGAAAATATTCATAAATTGAAAATGCATCTAAAACACCTCACCAAAAATTGTATCTTAGCCTAATTTATCTTAAACATGCTCAGAACACCTAAACATTCACCTATCGTTGGGTAGAATCATCTAAGACCAAGTTTATTTTACAATCAAGTGTTGAATATCTCGTGTAATTTATTGAATACTCTACTGGAAGTGAAAAACAATGACTGTTGACCCTTGTGATTGTGGGGCTGACAGGGAGCTTCAGTTTGTTACCTCTGCTCAACATCATGTGAGCATTTGTACTGAGTTTCATGAGCCTGGAAAAAGATCAAAATTCCAAATTCCAAGTATGGCCTCTTATGAATGTGTATCACCTCCGTGTCATCATGAAGGTCAGGGGCCATTTGTATTTGTGCTGGATGCAGTAGCTCAATGGATGGAGAATATCTGTGCTGCCAAAGAGGTGGATGCTGCTGCCTATGGCTTGAACTTCAAGGAATGATGGAAAGGGTTAGGATCAGTTAAAGGTGATGTGTGAAACTATAGAGGGTGCATTGGCTATAGGTGGTTTTGTCCACCAGCTGAGCAGTGGAGAAAGTGCAAAGGTAATGGATGCTTCCAATGGGGCAGCCTATACAGGCCATCCTTGTGGTAGGTGTTTCTATCTTGGTTCCTGTCCCACCTGGGTTCTCCAGGCTTCTCTGCTATTGTATGAGCTACCAAATACCTTTCTAACAAATTCTTTTTTTACTTAGGTTAAGAGCTCTAACTTGTAGAGCAGACTTGACATCTTTATTCCTTAGGCTATAGACCAGGGGGTTCAGCATGGGGATCACAATGGTGTAGAACACAGAGAGGACCTTGTTATAGGCGGAAGCACTTTCAGGGTTGGGTTGGACATAGACAAGGAACACAGACCCATAGAAGAGGGAGAGGGCCGTGAGGTGGGAGGCACAGGTAGAGAAGGCCTTGCGCTGGGCCTCCAGGGACCTCATCCTGTAGATTGTGACCAGGATGTAGGTGTAAGAGACCAAGATGACTGAGAGTGTGGGGACAGTGACCAAAGCAGAAAAGAAGAGCAGGATGACACCGGCCACTGCGGTGTCTGAGCAGGCCAGCTGGAGCACAGGGGGGATATCACAGAAATAATGGTCAATGATGTTGGGACCACAGTAGGGCAAGATGAAGACATTCCCTGTCTGCACAGCTGAAATGAACACCCCCCCAGCATAGGTGACCACCACCAGCTGGACACACAAGCGCCTGGACATGATGGTGTGGTACAGGAGAGGGTGGCAGATGGCCACAAATCGGTCGTAGGCCATGATGGCCAGGAGCAGACACTCCCCTGTGCCATGGAGAATCATGAGGGCCATCTGCACCCCACAGCCTGCAAAGGAGATGGACTGGTCAGTGATGAGGAAGCTGACCAGCAGCCTGGGCGTGAAGACGGAGGAATTGCAGATGTCCAGGAAAGAGAGCACGCTCAGGAGGAAGTACATGGGGGTGTGCAGGGCAGAGCTGTGGCGGATCAGGTCTATCATGCCCAGGTTGCCCACCAGAGTCACGCAGTAGATCAGCAGGAAGATGACAAAAAGAAGTTGTTTTGTGTCTTCCTGGTCTGTGAGACCCAGCAGGATGAATCTTGTCACTGTGGTATGATTGTGCCCCTGCGCCATCCCACTGGTGCATTTTCCATGATGTGAACAAAAGATGGAGAAGCATGAGCATTAAGATTGTCATCAACATCCACAGCCGGAAAGTCGCTTCTATCTCTGAGTGGCAGATCACCCCCAAATCCCCTTTGATTCTATCGCTCTCATTCAGGATTATGGGCTAAGGGCTCCCATCTCCCTTAGATCAATGTCTAAATTCTTTAGCTTACCCATGTCTTCCAGGACACACTCCAAGCTACCCTGCTCACTCTGTTCTGAATAACTTCTCCTAATGTACCATGTCATCGGAAAGGCCCGTGCCTTCCCATAGTCAGCACTTTCTTCTTGGAATCTCCTTTGGTGTCTTTAAGCCCAACTTAGAGGTCTGTCCTCTTCCTCCCTTCCCTGAATTTCAGATACTCCTTTAGTTGAATGAATGGCACTATATTTTAACATTAAAAATGCCTATTCACCTTTCATATTGGATTTTCTTACTTCTAGTTGGAGGAGAATTCCTTAATGTCACAACAATATATTCCTTGTATCTATCATAGTGCCCGGGGTCAATGAATGACTATAAATTATTCATCAGATAAGAAAGCCTCCTTCACCCAGATAATGGCATCTCAATCCTTGCAGTTATTTTGGCCAAAACTAGGCATTTTGGACCTTTTTAGTCCCTCCCTATGGAAGGTCTTAGCAAATCATAGTGACCTAGGCAGGTCATGTAAAGCTCAGGGACTGGCTTGGAGATCTGGAATTGGAGGCTGGGGGTAAAACACACACACACAGACACACTCTTGACTTTCTCTGCAAAACACCATCAGAACTTGCTTCGGTTACTTGGTTGTCCTTAAGAGACGTCCCACCTCCTGATTATGAGGACCAGACAGGGATGCTTTAAAACACGCAATGGAAGCCAAACCCCCACCGTGGCTCGGACCACCTCACCGAGTCCATTGGCCACGACACTGTAACTCTTACCTCTCTGCCCTCTCTTCCTGCTCTCGCTCCAACTAGTCGCGCCTCCTCATCCTGTTTAGAACATGCCAGGTGTGACTCAGGGCCTCTGCACAAAGTGTGCTCCAGTTCCTCTCCTTAGAACACTTTCTCCAGCTTCCCACATCGCCTTTCAGCTTAAGCCCAGAGGTCACTTGCTGAGGAGGCCTTCCCACCACACTTACCACAGCCCTCCTCCCAGCACTCACCCTCTTCCTACCCGTTTCTCAGAGACCGAGTCTCTTCCACCAGGCTGTGCACATGCCATTCATTGTGTTTATGATCTGTCTTGACATTAGGATGCGAACAGCACGAAGCTAAGCATTTTCGTCAGTTTTACTCATTGCTGTGTCTCCAGCAGCGGACACACAGTAGGTCCTCAACAAACAGTTGCGGACCCGGTGAATGCAAGCTCTAAAGAAAACACAGAATTTCTTCAGGGCAAATCGGGCTGCACAGAAGATGGTTACTATGCAGATGGGTGAGTTTAGAATTCTCCTTGCTCAAATCAATGGATAGAAATTGGAGAATGGTTAGGATGAAAATTAGATACCAGTCTACGTGAAAGATGACACCCTGGACTGTGAAGCCAGCACTAGCTCGAGCCTCTGGTGTCGTGTGAAGGCAGAATCGACCATAGTGGGGACTGATCCAGTTAACAGTTAAGGTGGGCTGACCCCTCCAGGAGGAGCACCACGACCCTCTGATCCAGTTTGGAGTTTCAGTCGCAATCTTCCACCATCCGTGTCTAGAATCTTCTATAACCATTGTAACTTCGGTTGCCATAGAGGTCTTAGGGTGATTTCTTTCAGAGGACTGTATGCTTTGCAGCTGATAATTTTGTGTAAATCTGTTTATCAGATGCTACATTTGTATAACAATTATACTATTTGATATGAACTGGAACACATATCCGAATGTGTGCATGTTGAGTAGGTGTGCCATGCAAGGCATCGAAACATTTAACAGCATCTGCATAAGTTGAGTTGAAATATGGAAGAGGATGAGCTAAGTTGCATTAACCAAATATATGCTTGATTTGATTCTACTAAAATGCAGAACATTCATTTATTTAAACGTAAACTTTAAATTTGGCAATTTTTCAGAGTTGGTCAAGTGCTGCTGACGGCATTTGAAGGGCTTGGGGAATCAGGAATAATTACATTTGCAATTGTCTAAAAGTTTAAGAGCATTAATTAATCAACTTTACCAATTGTGTTTAAATGTTCAGGAGAATCTGCTTCAACAGATTTTTTTTTTTTGGTGACTTTGAGTTATCTAAGAGAACTTGACTGTAAATCATGCTTTAATTTTTGGGCAGAATCGAATCTGTTCAAATTTGGGCTCAGGGAACACGTAAGTACAGATCAAATGGGATTGTTTTACATTTTACCACCAGCATCGCTAGCTGTGTAACTCAATTTATTACATTTGGAAATGGCATTAGAGAGCCTAAGGACAGACCAAGTTCTAAATTCACCACTGAAAATATACTCAGCACATGACTCTAGATAATTTTTTTCTGCCCACAAGAGATCTGAACTTCAGGAAAAGTGGCCCACAACATGGTCTGTTATGGGAGCTCAGAGTTGTGGGTGTGAATGTATTGAGGGGAGAAACGTGAAAGAGCCCAAGACGTGAGAACCTTAGTTCTCTGAGGAGTGGAGCAAGGTGTGACCGGAAGGGCTACCCTGAGATCTGGGTGCGGTTCCAAATCTTCCAGCCTTGTGATGTGAGAAAGACAAGTCTTCAGAGAAAGCTGAGTTTACATATTCATCTTGGTTTGCAGAGGACAGCCTTTGGCTGGGCTTCAGGAGTCACGGAGAAGAAGAGAGGGTAAACATGGAGTGTTTCGAAAAGAATGGGGTGACAATTGTCCTGGGTTGCGATGGAGTGAGGCAGGAAGACTGTGATGGAGGAAACCTATTTGTGGAGCATGTGCTCTGTTTCTGCAGCGACCTGTTTGAGGTCACACATGGATGAACTAAAACTTGAAAGTGGATGCCCCAGTGGAGGGCTACTGGGCAGGATCTCCTCCTTACAGGATGGGGATGGTAGCCTCAGAAAGAAAAGTAATAACCCAACTAGAGAGATTCCTGCATGAGAACCAAGAGATAAAATAGGAGAGCCAGGGAAGGGCAGTAAAACCCAAGAATTCAGCCCAAGGCAGATGCGACATCAGAATTCACTCAGGACAATGGGACACCTCCTAAGTGCAGCATGAGGTCCTTGTAAGAGCTTTAGGGAAAGTACTTGTTCTCCCACCTGAAGTTTCCGGGGTCACAGATTCTCGTTCCACCATCCAGTTGTAGAAGGTTCCAGGCTCACCCCTTCACTCATCCTCCGAGGGTGACCCAGGTGTGCAGAATTTCTCCCACCTGCAGAGAACACAGGCTGGCAGATCTGGCCCGCAGTGGCAGGTCTCTCAAATCCTACAAGGGAAATCGGGGCCCTAGAGCATTCAGACTCCGAACATATACTTTGTGGGGTTTCCCAGCAATGACACAAGGCAGTGGTGCTCCAACCCCTGTGTCAAGACTCAGCTCTCCTGGGCACGTCCAGTAGCACCCTTGGCAATGCTGAAGGAATCCACTGCCTTTGCTGTTTGGGTGGATGGAGGTGTAGAAAGAAGAGCACAGGCATTATGTTTCCATATATGCTTTAAAAATTTTTTTTCAAATGAAAATATTTTCAAAGGGGACTATTTCTACAAAATATAGAAGAGCCTACAGTGAAAACAAGTCTTTCCTATCCTTCTCCTTCTGATTGTCTTCCTCAGAAGTGAGTATATCTATCCACGGTTAGTCACTGCTGCTAACAGGCAATCTGTGTACATACCGATTCTCTCTTCTAAGAGCCACACATGGTAGCAAATTATATGCTTTGCGCTGCACCTTGACTTTTTTTAAGTTTAGCAACAGATCTTGGGAAACTTTCCATGTTGATTATTTAGTGCTGCCCACCCCCCCACCCCCAAATCGGCACAGTGGTACATGTTTTGAATGCCCCATTTAAGCAGCCTCCCAAAAAGGGACATTTAAGTGGTTGCCACTGTTTTTCAGTTTCCACAAAGTAGCACCGATGTTAAAGCAACTTAGCGGGGAAGCAATTTGGAACCTAGAGCGGCAGAGACACTGAAAAATATCTGCCTTGATTCTCATGCAAAGAGCTTCTAGGCTTGTTGGCAATTTTTCAACGTTTTCCTTTTGGGGGTGAAAATCTTGGTGGTTTGCAGAGGGGCCCTGTCTGGCTTTCTCTTGCTGCTGTTTTTTTTCCCCCCTGACCTGATGGGCCATATGCTCACCAGCTGTGGTCACTGATCTTCAGCACCTGGCTGTCCAAGTGGGGCTTGCATACCTCCAGCAGGGGCATTGCTGAGTACTCCTTAGAAATGCAGAATCTGGGCTTGCCCTAGTGGAGTAGCAGTTAAATCTGCTGCCTCTGACTGTGCGTAGTCCACATACAGTCCAAGGACTCAAGTTTGCCTGGGGAACGAGGGCAGGGACGGGCAAGCAAATGAACGACTAAATCAAGTAAGGAAAAATGTTTCTTCCTCCTTTCTCTCCCTGCCTGCCTAATCACCTTTATTACTGCCTGTACTTCTCCCTAAAAAAAGAAAAAGAAATGCAGACTGTTTCCACCCCGCACCTCTTCCAGAATCAGTCTGTGTCTTAACAAAGCTGATTCCTAGTCTGGTTAGAGTGTGACACACAATGACCAGCAGCTGGGGTGGATTTAGTTCCTGTGCCATTTGGACGCCCGTGGCCCCTTGTTGATGACCCCCTCTAGGGGACGTCTGTGTCAAGGCTGGTCTGAAAGTGCTTACACAAGCCGCCTGAATATCTATCTGAAAGTGACTTGGGAAGGCTGATGAGGAATCCCATAACAGCTGTGGATTTGGCGAAGGGCTTTCTGGGAACGCTCCCTCTGGCCTGGATGCAAAGATGTCAGAGAAGGGAAACCCTGGTCATGGGCGGACCTCCTTTCCTGCATAGGAGGAAAACTCACTGACTTTTTTGTAGGATTTCCTAGTTCCTATGTATGCACAAAGAACAGTGAGTAGAAGCTAGTCAAACTAATGTTTTTAAGAAGACATTTTCTGTCAGTGAATGGAAGAGAAGTATTGAACTTAATAACCAAGCCTAACAGTAGCCTCACTCATGGGACCTCAGGGGACAGCTTATTGGTGCTGAGGTCCCAAGTCCAGGATGACATGCAGACTTTGAATGTCTGTCATCAAGAACCCAGCTCCACGGTGAACATCTAATGATGTAGAATTGTTGGAGGCCAGAGAATCTACACCCGAATTCCTGCATCTACCCCCATCCATGGCCAAGGCACCACCAAATAGTGGAAGCTTTCATTGCCTTTTAGAAGGGATTCTCCCATCCAAGGCTGGCTCTGGGGCTGGGGGCTTCTTGCCAGCGAACATCATTGCCTGGCAGTAAGAATGAGAGCCTCGATATTGGACACATCTGGACTGGAATCTCAGTGCCAGCCTGATTAGTTTCACAACTCTGGGCAAGATCTTTAACCCCATTCAGTCCTATCTTCCCCAAAAAGGGACTAATAGTTCCTACCCTGAGGGTTAAATGAGACAATGCATTGGACGCTCTTGTCAGGGTTTGCAACAGACGGCACATATTCAGTGATTGCTACTATTTCTAAATAGGGTTTGTGGATTTGGAGAAAGAAGGGAATAAAGGAGAAGAAGTAGGGCTCACCTGTGAGCCTACCCACCTGTGGAGAAGCAGGGACCATCTCCAAGTCCAGCCCCCGGAGACACCCAGGAACAACTTTCCCTTCCTGTGCTGTGGCTCCCTTGGAAGGACTTTGGTGGGTGTTCTCAGACAGTCTTGGCCCCCTTTGGTTCTCTTCTCCCTGGGAAGGCTTCTGGCTGAGCTCTTATCTGGCTTTCTGTCTGGACCTGTGAGAATTGCCTCACTGTAGATTTTCCCAGGGGCAGGCTGACAGGAAGCCAGTCATTGCTGGTCCAGGACACACAGGACGCCATGTTGGAAATGGTGTTCCTACTGATTTGTGCGGTTGGGAACCTCCAGGGTCCTGGCACAGGGAAGACACTCTCCACTTACTGAGCTCCTCCCCGGGGGACCCCTGACTTAAGTTTAATGAGGGGGAAGACTCCAGAGAGGGAGCCTAGCACAGAAACCTATTGTGGAGACTCTCGCACTATCATCTTCCTAGGGGTTTAAGGCAATTAATTCTGTTTCCTCATTAACAGCAGAGAAGTTGTTAGTGGTCTTTTTTTACTTTCTCATAAACTCAAACAGGCTAAATTTTCCCTGATTACACAACAAATCATTGGTAGTAGTAATAACAACTAACATTTGTAGAGTTTAGCAATAGCTTGCAGATATGTTCCTTTATTTTATCTTCACAGAAAGATAAAGGTCTGCTCAGCAAACAATATCCTCTGCATATTATGGAGGGGAACGGAGGCACAGGGAGTGATACGACCAGTGCAGGGCTGTGGCTGGTTAGTGGCCCAGTCAACACCAAAGCCGGGATCTTTACTTGCTCCCAACATCTGGGAGTTGAGTCATCTAGGAATTATCTGAGATCGTTGGTCCGGTCTAGAGGAACAGTCCAAACATGTTCTTCAGGATAGAGAGAAGCACATTCACCATCACACTCTGGGCCACAACATCACTGTCTTTGATTCCGATAACGAGCTTCCTTCCAGACCTGTGTCCCCTACAGGGTCCTGTTTGTTATGGAACCTGGCACCTGCTGTTTGAATCCCAAGTCGGTGGCTGCAGCCTGGCTCCCAAGCCTCACCTTCCTCCCCAGTGCTCTTGGCCTGTACATCTCTTGGTTATTCATCCACCTCTGCCCCTTTCAGTCCCACATGCACAACTCACCTCTCATTCACACAGCAGGCATTATGACTGCCACCTCCTGGAGCACGCCAATGACTTGTCTCAACTGAATCATGATCATAGGCCTTGGATGCTTTTCTGTGTGGCCAGTCTTCTTACCCTCTCAGCTGCTGCTCCCAAATCTGTCTCTTGCCTCTGGAGATAACTTACCTCTTTCTCTTTGTGACTTTATGTGGCTTCGGTTCCTGTCCCCTTCTATCTGACCACAGGTTTCTGAGTCACATCTGAGTTACCGTGAACAGTGACAGCTCTTTCCTGTCTTTATCTTGAGGTTGAGGTTGAGCATCCTTCTGACGGAGAGACCTGTATTGAGTGAAACCCCACAGGCAGTTTCATGAAGTCCGCCATGTTCCTCAGGTCTTAGGTCAGCACCCTTGGGTGAGACCCATTTTTCATTCCACTTGCTCTCTATCCAAGACATGCAAGTTACTGGCGAGGCACACTTGCTCCTGCATTTTTCTGATGGAACACTAGTCGGCTCCAGGTACCATTTCTCTTCTGATACCTTTGTTTATCTTTAATTCCATGTTGTCCCTGCCAGTAGAGACACTGCTGTGGTGGAGAAGGAATGAGAGAGCAGCAGAGTGAGAGATGGATACTCACATGCACACATGCACACACACATGCTGTCGTGCAGGATTCAAGTAGTGTGGCTCTTCCACCCTATCCTGCTTGAACTTTTTGATGAATTTGTTCCTTTCCCTTTGTTTCTCCCTGAAAAAATTTTTTTTTCAAGGAAAGGTGCAGGCAGGAATGAAGGTGAGCAGGCAGACAGGTAGGAAGACAGGGGAGAAAGAAGCATTTTTTTCTATTATTTGGTTGTTCACTGTGGCTTTTTCCCTCCCATCCTGGGATGTGAACCTGGGTCCCAGGGACGTGTGTGGTCCAGACCAGCCAGAGGCCACGGACTTACCTGCCAAGTCACCCGGGCACCCTGATTAAAAAAAAAAAGGAAACGTTTATTTTTCCTTTTGTTTACACGGCTGTATTTATTTAGAACATTGAAATCTCCCCTCAGTCAGTGTTTATTTCACACCACACCCACCACTAGGCTTCTAGTGCCCCTTATTCTCCCTGGATTTTTGCTATTGATTCATAAGTCACTTGATTTGAGTGTCTGAATTTAGTCTGGAGCCTTTCTCCTCCTCCACATCCCCTCTCTGCTTGCAGAGAATGTGCTGTGCCTAAGTGATTTTCCGCGTGGCACGGCCACTTGGTCTCACTCCCTCTGGTGAGCTGTCGTGGGTGCTGTCTCATCGGTGTTTTATGCAGGGGCATGTCTCTGTGTGAAGCAACCCAGGGCGACTACAGGAGATGAGAGAGACTGGAGGTGAATCCTGAACTCTTGCTGCACCACGTTGTGACGGTTTTGTCCCCGCTGGCCCGGTGTCTCTCTGGGGACCCTCTGGCTGTCTCTTTAATTTGTCCATCCACCTCTAGGGCAGTGCTCAGAAATCTCAGCTTCTCTTCAGTATAGTCTTTGCTCTGAATGGGAAAAGTCTCTTTTTACCCCCTGTGTCTGGTAACCTCCAGCAGAGTCTGGAAGAGCTCAGGACATATGACTGTGAGGACCTGCTCTGGAGTGAAGATCTCATGGTGGTCTCCACACAATCCTCTTATGTCCTGACACTGTTCAGTTTTCCTCCATGTTCTCGTGATCATGGAGCACTGTCTCATATACTGCTTGCTATCTGGGTGTCCTCTTTCGTGAGGTCCCTCTTCAAATGTTTTACTCATTTTGGAAAGGAGATCAGGTTGTCTGTTTTGTCCGTATTTATTAGTAGGGACTCTATTAATTCTGGATATGACTCCATTGTCAGATACATGCATTACTAATACTTCTCCTACTGTATGACTTGCTCTTTAACTCTCTTCACGGTGTCTTTTAAAGAAGAGATGCACTCATTTTAAGGAAGATTTGATACAATTTTAAATTAGTTTGTCTTTTCCACAAAACTATGCTGGGATTTGGGTTTGAATTATAGACTCTGAATCAATCTGGGGAATATTGACAGCATAAGGGAGAATGAACAAACAGTTCTACCCAATGTCTTATCTCAAGTCTAGGTCAAAGGAAACCACCACGTCCAAAACAAGATGGTGGCAGAAACAGCCCCAGCCAGCTGGAACCCATGTCCCGGATATAAGACATAAAGGTGTCTGGAAAGATGGAGAGCCCTGTGTTCCAGAGGACCCAAGCTATGTGAGAAACTGAAAAAGCGTCCTCTCTCCCAGAATCCCAGACCTTCAAGCCTTTGGAAAAGTAAAATATATCCTGTCTCCCAGTTGTGAGAGAAACTGGGAAGCTTCCTGCATCCCACCCGCCAGCCACTCTCACCCAGCCTGGATAAACCCACATCCCTGACCATTCAATGCTCATGCCCCTCCTTGAGGCTGGCCCCCCACCTCCCTTTCAGGGTGAATGAATCTTTCTATCGCTTGATCACAAAGCTTTCTATTGCTTGCTTATTTGTGAATTCTTTTTGCCACTATACTCTGGCCATCCTTAAATCCACCTTACAACTATCTTTCCAATATTAAATACATTGAACCTAACCATAGTGTTTCCATTAATTGACTTAGGTTTTGTTTAATTTATCTCAATTGGATTTTGTAGTTTTCTATGAGAGGGTCTAAACATTTTTTGTTAGATTTCTTTTTTTTTTTACTTTTTAGTTATAGTTGGTTATTAAATCTCTCTAATTATTTATTGCTAACATATGAAAGTTTAATTAGACTGAAGGCTGATCTTTTTTTTTTCTTTTATACAATTGTTTTATTTCTCTTTCTTTTAATGCTTATTTTTCAAAATAAACTCATATGTATAGGTTTCCCATTCCTCAGATATATGTCAACACACCCTGCCCTCCATCAAATCACCAAGTGTTCTTCACCACTGTCCAGGGGGCTCCGCCATCATTTGCACTCTCCCCATTCCCAGCCCTGTCTCAGTTTTGTCGCAAGTGTCCAAGGGTTAGTTTTGTTTCATCTGTTGCTTTGTTTTGTCTCTTCACATTCCACCTATAAGTGAGGTCATCTGGTATCTATCTTTCTTCTTTTGACATATCACTTAGCATCATTCCCTCTAGATCTATCCATGTTGATTCAAATGGCAGGGTTTCTTCTCTTCTAAGGGCTGTGTAACATTGGAGGCTGATCATCTATCCAGGGGTTTTGTCAATTCACTGTAGTTTTTTTTTTTTTTTTAAATAAGTTGTAGGATTTTTGTATCTATTTTAATAAGAGAGAATGACCTATGATTTTCCTTTCTTATATGTCCTTACGACATTATAGATTCAGGTCATGCTGGCCTTATAAAAGAGTCGAGAAATTATCCCTTTTACCTTTTCCTGAAATATTTGAAAATTTCATCTGTGAAATCTGCTGTGTTGGGAGTTTTCTTTGTGGGAAGGTTTTCATATGAATACAATTTCTTCCTGAATTATAAGACTACATATGTTCTTATTCTTTTTGTGTAAGCTTTGGTAAATTTGGTAACTATCAGGGATGCAAAAGTAAAGTTCACATGGGTTTCACTCTGATTTCTATAGATGAAATGAACCCTGGTGTGGGTGAGGAATCCTCAGTGTGACTAATGGCTGCAAGCCAGCATTCTGATGATGTTTGCAGGAGCTTATAATATGGGAGAGGGGTGGGGCCTATAACCACGTCTTAGGGATGAAATGAAGATCTCTCTCTATGTGAATCTGAAACGAATCCTATAACCGTATCTCTAATAAGGTTAGGACACAGTGACCCTTAGCCTTCAGCTTATTCTGCATATTTGGAGCTATGGCAGGGCCGATAGATGGTCATCAACAACCTGTCATTTTTTAACAATATTGTAAAAATGACTACATTTTTTTGGTGGTGGGATATCTTGTAACAGTTTAACCATATAGAAAACTAGATATTCTTTTGAATATCATTAGGTCTATGTCTCTCTTAGGATAACTTCCTGAGTCAGCAAGTCAAGGCCCACTGGAGCTTTAGATTAAAGGTTACATGATATGAAATACAGGAAACGTGTCACCAGGGGTCTGAGTCAAAATATTCTGAAAAAAGGGCAAAAGAAATGATCTTGTACTTCTTTGAGTTTTGTATAACTGTTGGAAGGAGCCATGGAGTTAAGGATGAAGAATTCAACCTTTTGGGGATTGGTAGATAATTAGAAGCTTGCTTTTGGTACTTTTCAGGGAGGGACAGGAGAGATGATAACTGGACCAGGAAGTAAGCATAGATATAAGTAAAGGGTGATGGGAATGACTGACTGTAGAGTCTAAGCTGTGCAAGGAGGGCAATGAGGCCACAAGGAGGATGGGAGATCTCGCAAATGTGGTAGGGTCAAGGACTCCTGGTTTTGGGTGTTGCTAGAGTTAGGATACTGGAGAGGGGAGCTGGAAAGATGGGGAGTGTTGACTAGATAACGGAAGGTTTAAAACTGAGATTAGGGAGGGATTGTCCTTGATAGCATGGAAGTCTGTGGCAATCACAGCAATGTGTGGCTGAGAAAGATGGGTTATGAGAAGGAGGTGAGAAGTTGGAAATTCAAGGCAATAGAAGATTTAGTTATAGCATTGCTTTCAACCTTGGCTGCATATTCTAATAACTGACAGAGTTAAAACATATTGATGGGTTGATTCTCCTTAGACCAAATGCAACAGAATTTCTGTGGGTTAGATCCAAATATAGGATCTCTATATGCATACAGTTTCTGCTAACACACACAGTGTCATATGGACATTTGGTTATGAGACTTGCGTTTTTCTCACTTGTTCTATATATTCACACATTCCTCACACCGTTTTTTTTGGGGGGGTAGGGGGTGGGCGTGTGAAATCTCCCTGGGTGACTCAGATGTGCAGCCAGGACTGCGAACCTCTGAGTTGCTCAGCTGTCAGAATCGCCAAGAGTGATCTTGAGCAGCAGCTACATACTTTTCAGAATGAGGGTAGGGATCTGGAGCTAATAGTCATAAGAGGGGTTGGTGGATGGTTGGTGGATGGTACAGTGATAACATGAGAAGAAGGTTAAGGTGGGGTGGTGGAGGAGGGAAATGTATTAGAAGGATCAGTGGAAACAAAAAGGAGTATTTCTTTGCTTAGCGCCCACCAGTAGGCCCCCATCTCATTCAGAATGAAAGTCAATGCTCCCACCCTTGTCTACATGACTTACGTGACCTCCTCCTGCCTCACCCCTACATTGCTTCTGTGCTCTTCCTCTCATCCCTTCTTCTCCAGCCAACCCGGCTTCCTTGTCTGGACTGCATCCAGGTGTTTGATGAAATGAAGTATCATCTTCTTAGCGAGATCTTTTCTGATTTTATTTAAATAGCAGTATCCAATATGATCAATTTCTCCCTCACCTTTTGATAGTTTTGATTTTTTAAAATGGAATGATTGCAATCTACTTATTTATTTTTCCTGGTTTGCCTTCTTCACAAGAATGTAAACTCCATGAGGACAGGAATTGTCCCTTCTATTCACTAATGTCTTCCTACGGTCTAGAGGAACATAATAGATGCTTATTCAATGTGCGAGGAATGAAAGGAGAGAGAAAAGCAAGTCTCATAGCCAAAGTCCAGTGTGATCCTCTGTATGTGTGTGTGTGTGTGTAGAAACCACACAGGAAAGTCTATAAGGATCTATTCCAAACAGGTAATGGTTATCTTGGGGCAAGGCAAAAAGATGGACTTTCACTTTACAGTCTTTTGTCAGTCTGAATTTCTTCAGCTATCATGTGTGTATTCTGCCACCCTCCCTCTTCCTCCCCCTCAACTCTAGCAATAAATAGAAAGGAAGGCATAAGAACTGTAAGGAAGATGGTGACTGCTAAAAACCTGGAGCAAATATTGGCAAATTCTGGTCTAATGGGATGAGTCTCTGAAGTGGAGGTTGCCAATCTAAATAGAGACAGAGATTAGGGATACAGGTTCCTATCCTGGTGAATGTGTGATTCTTTTGTGGGCTTCCTGAAGACTCAAGTCCGTCATGGAGATGGTATACATATTTCATTATCCCCAGGAAAAAAAAAAATTGTAGATGAGAGATGCTGATTCTACAGGACAAAGACCTAGAGATGACAAACGTCTAGAAATTTCTGAATTGGATTTCTTTAAGATTGTACACTGTAAATCTGGTGTGTCGCACTTCTGTTTTCTGATGGACAGTGAAGTAACCGGCTGAGGCCTGCTGTCTGGGAAGGCGCTGTAGAAACATGCCGAATGAGACATACTCCTGCAGATGCAGGCGGTTTTAGACCAACAGTTTGTACAACAGAGAGAATGGGGCACATTGTGTCAAGTTTGAAGAAATTGTAAATGGCTGTGTGGGTCCACATGGGTCTTGGTATTCAGGTTTGGTTATTTATACAAAGGATTAATTTACCATTGAATGGGCTGTTGTCTTCCCTTGCTATCTGCCTGCTGACTGGCAGTTAATTTGTTTCAAAAACACTACAGGGCTTTTTGGCTTCACCTAGAGAGTGAATAGGCCTCTGTTTTTCAAGGTTGCATATTTTTCTGCATTTCTTCTCAGCAGAGATAAGAACTCCAGGGCCCAGAACACAATAGGCTATTCTTGTATCTTAGATGCCATTGGTCACCAGCTGCAGCCTCTGTTCTTGACCCTACACCCACCTTGGAGCAGGAACTTTGTTATCATGGCTCAGAAAGCAAATCCAACAAAGGATTAATGAATAATGACAGTTTCACTGAAAATGTCTTGGGGAGATGAAGATAGTTTTGATCTATGACGAAACCTAATAAAAATTCCCATTAGTCATGTGTTTTTTTCTTCCAAAGGGAAGGAAAATTTTCCTTCATCTCTTTTCTCTGTGTTCTTCAGCAAAACAATCGAATCTATTTCAGTTTCTAGCTGGCATCTTCCCATTGCCTTCCATGAAAAATCCCTTGTGGGATCCACTCCTCTGGGAGGGAGATAGGGTATGAAGCACAGTCCTAGCTGATAATCCACTCCCAGGTATGAGTCTCCAATTCGCCTCTCTGTGGGATGAACGACTAAAGGAAAAGATCCCCTCACAGAAACCTCAGGACTAGGAGACCCCTGGGCTCAGGCTCCTCTATGTACTGTGTGTATTGAGGTGAAGGGGTATGTGCTGGGGAGGGGCAGGTGTTGGGTCCTGCTTGACAGTTTTGTGGTTCAAAAAGAACCAGAGAAAGGGTGGAATTTCCAGTAAGGACCCACTTATATTTCCTTCTTCCTCCAAGTCACTAACTTCTCCCCAAATTGAAAAGGAGCATCCCTTGAACGAATTCCTTATGTCTCCTCTCAGTTTTCAGGTGAAGACTTCTAGTCCTCAAACACATAGTAATCAAGCACTCTTATCCCAGTCCGACACTGTTATGTTTTACTGCAATCTTTTCCCCATATTAGTTTTGAATTCATCTGAAAAATAGGAATTTCACACAATTTCTGAGCATTACAATGCGTATTTTGGAAATATGTTCATGGGCTGTTAGTATGTTGATAACTTTTTCTTTCCCTGTGGAATCTGGTTCTTGTTGCCATCGGTGGTGTGTTGATCTCCCTTCCCTTTGCTGTGAACATTTTGCCACAGAATTGTGATTCGTTCATTCAACATTTATTGAACACTTACTATGGGCTAGCGTTCCAGGCACTGAGCTTTAGTGACAAACATGATTGAGAAGATTCCTGACATTATGCTGGCACACAGCAGTAAAGTATCAGATGGTGATAAACTCTTTGAAGGAAATGGACAAAGAATGACAGACAAGGCTATGTTAGGGGGAACTGACCTTGAGTGAATAGGGAAGATCTTTATGACGAGGGGACACATGTTGATTTAACCCCCAGAGTTTACCAAAAAGTTTACAATGGCTTAAATACGTTTACAATTATTATTATTAAAAGTATTACTATTTCATTCTTTCCTTGCAGGGTCTGAATTTTTGGGTCAGTGCTCCAGGATAGATCATATAGCTCGCATTTCAGAGGGGCGTGTACATGCGGACAAGGGACCAGCCAGCATCTCCTGTGAAGGGGCAGATGGTGAATCTTTTTGAATCTGCAGGCCACACAGTCTCTGTGGCAGTGACATACTTTGGCTGTCTTAGGCCAGAAGCAGACCCAGGCAGCGTGTGAACGAGTGGATGGCTTCTGATGCAGGCCTACTTACAAAGCAGGAGGCAGGCCAGAGCTGGCCCACGCGTGGTAGTTTCCTGACCTCTGATCTGAACTGTACTTTGTCTTTATTTATCTCAAAGAGGCAGGTGTAGCCCTTAGAGCCCCCCTTCCCCTGCCTTAATTTTTCTTTATTGAAAGACTACAAAATCAAATAGTTTCATTCCGAAAATGTACACAATATAAACATGAAAGTTGAGGGGAAAGTTGAAATCTCCCCTTTACCTTCGAGTGTGCTCAAGAATAACCACTCTTCATGTTTATCTTTTTGGATTTTTCTGTGTGTATTTACATAATTAGTAGAGACATACAGAAATTCAGAGAGAAATTTCCTTTTCGCTTTTTCTTTCTTTCCTTGCCTTCACTTTCTTCCCTCTCCTTTCTGCTTCTCTTTCCCCTGACTCCCTCTCCTTTTCCCTCCACCCCTCCTTTATGGGGTCATTCTGAAATACTGTTCCACAAATTGCTTCTTTCACCCTCCATTACATCATGGTATGCCTATTTGAATTTGAGAGGCACACATCCCACGGTTGGTGTCCGGTTCTTGCCAACTGCCATGACATGAGTGTCGGACTATTTTTGGTCAATGGTGCGATGAGCAGGTGATGGTGGGGTCACTGTACTTCTGCACCCACACAGTTTGGTTGCTGGCTGGAGTATTGGTATGAGAGCAAATCTCAGACTAAATGCCAGCAGCTGGACCACCCTTTTCCAGGGAGCAGGCACAAAGTGGTCTGGAGTTTGGAAGGGGGCGCCATCTTGGTCGTCAGTGACATTGGTCAACATAGTTTTGAAAGGCTTGCTCCAAAGCAGGTACTTCTTATCACAGATGGCAAATTCCTCCACAAAGTGGAGAGAAAAGGGCTCATGGGGCCTCTGAGCTCAAGCTTGCCACACCCCCTGCCCCCATGTGGACTTTTGGACTTGCCTTGATTTTAAAAAGACTTTGTTGATAGAAAGGACATGAGTTCTCCAACAAGATCCAAGCATAGCACAGATTCCCTCCTTCTTATTTAGAAAAATGAGAGACCGATATAAACAAATACCTGGATCTACTTCACTCAGAATCATAACATTTTTTCTCATTTGGTTTGTGTTTTTTCTCTCTAAAACGAACATACAGATTTACACCCACACATACATATATATGTGTATACATGTATATGTTATAAGCATACATGTATACATATTTACAATTTTTATTTTAAATTCTGGTTCCAAAGTAAATCACATAACCACATATCCGAAATAGACTACAACTCTAATTTCTCCAGCCAAGGCTCTTCCTAATAGTCCTTAGGCCAATGCACTGGCCTGAAGGGACCGAAAACCATGCATTTTTCCTAAGTGAATTCAGTGGGTCAGAAATATTAAAGATGAAGTCTAGGTGATTCTCTCTACTTTTCCTCATGCTGTAAGGTGGTCGTCTAAAGGTAGCTGTCAGTGCGGTTACAGCCATAGCTCTGTGGTTTGGAAGCGTGCCCGGCATGCATCGCATACTCATTAACTAAGTATTTATTGAATGGCTTGTAACTCCAGCCATTAAGAGCTCCAGGCAGCAGAAATGAGGAGAAGGTGCAGAAGAAGGATAATCCCTATGTTAAGAAAATAAAACATTTCCAGGAAGTCCACAGCTCGATTTACTTGTGCTGTATTGACTGGAACTCAGGGCTAACCCGAAGAGAGGCTGGGACATACTGAGCAGCAATCTCCATGTGCATGTGCAGGTGTGTGTGTATTTGTCCGAGCATGACCCTTAGTCTGGAATGTGTGAGATAGATACACTGATGGCAGGTGGCCAGGCTGCTTCCCAGAAAACTGATCAGAATCAGCAGAGAAACAGCTCAGTGGTGGACTTACGAGTGGTTTCTGTTTCTGACTCAGAGGTCTTATTAGTGGCCAGTCTAATGACTCTGATGAACAGTTTCTAAAAAACAAAAATGGTCTTTGAGGCTCAACACTTGGGTAGAGCCGAGCTCCACTACCCATCAATCCTTAATAAACAAGGTAATAGATTGTTTAAATCAGACAATCCTCTTTCCTTTCTGAGCCCTGTGGCTTTTGTCTTTCTACATCCTGTTCTTGCCGTTTGGTTAGTGAGACGGTCTTCACGGGGTTCCTGTATTTATATATATCCAGGCCTGGCTACTGGATTGATGGGGCACCAGCAAAATGAAAAGGTCAAGTACCTTGTTTAAAAGTGACTAGGAATTTCAAGATGGTTGGAGTTTAAACCCAGCGTCCGGCCCTCGGAGCCTGTGGGGTTGCAAAAATCACGTGATTGTGAAACTGGCTTGGTATACGTATACCTGTATAGGATGAAACAGTCAAGATTTAGGCTAATGGTCTCTAAATTATTTCTGACAGTTGATCCGAAGATCGCTCCTCACAGGGCTGAATCCCTCTGCGTTGAGCCTGATTTTCCCTGCTTTACCTGGTCACAAACTCAGACTAACTCACACTCACAATGATTCAGAAATTGTTATTTCTATTTTATGACTGGTAATTAGGTGTGGTGACCCTAAAGGAATTATTCTGATTAAACATGGAAGATTGAGGGTAGGGTTATATGTGTTTTCCTTTGCATGACTCCACTAAAATGAAAGCTAAAGAAAAATAAAGGATATGAACTGGTGGAAGTCAAAAGAAAAGTTCTCCATTTCTCTGGTTTTTCATAGACTGAAAGCATAAAAAAGTTAACATTAGGCATGATTAGTAAAAGAAAAGCTCACATATAATAAGATACGTATGGAGAATTTAGATGGCGGGGCATTCTGAGGTAACTGGGGCCGACCAAAGACTTAGAACCTGTGCTGAGAAATGGAAAGAGGACCTGGGTGTCAGAGGAGTGAGGGTTGGGTGTCACTACATGGCTAGGAGATAAATTTGTTAGATAGAGAAGACTATTTACAGGTAAATTAACTTTTGGAATAAGACTGTCCCTAATTATAGTCTTCTAGTGGGTTAAGGAAACAAAAGACCACTTCTAGATTAGGGAAAGTGTGGAAGCCAGGGGCAGTTGGCTTCTTTGATTAAGGAAAGGACTAAATGGTTAGAAAAACTCCTTTGTCTGTGGCATTGTCCTTGGTTTCTTTGTGTCAATGTGGGGTATCCACAAGAGACCAATTTGGAGAGACTTGAGGTGTTCTGTTTTGGCTCTTACTGGCCCCATTAGGACCAAGAGGACATGAGAGAAGAGCAGAGAAGTTCAGAGTTACATAAAGAAATAATTCTTAAACCCCAACCAAAGAACAGGAGTGAACTAATAAGACATCACTTGAGTCCCTGCAGAAGTCCTTAAAGACTCCAGACCTGGAACATGAAGTCTTTGTAGAGGTAAAGACCGACTGGAGCTAAGAACAGGAGGATATCTGAAAGTTTAAATAAAGAGTAATTTCACCCTTGATTCCTTAACCTTCCCTAGCAAAAGACTGGGGTCAACTGTAGTCTCTGAAGTTAAAGCACAGATTTTTGAATTTGGGGATATCAAGAATGGTCGAGGACAGTATTCAGGTATCAGACTGAAAACAGGGGTTGATGAAAACTCACCCGAGGTCTTCTTAGATTTTTTTTTACACCCCCCATTTGACTTCCAAAATGCAGGTGTCAGGCTCACAGCTTCCAAACAGGAACAAGAGACATTCTCTCTGGGGAGATTGTCAGCTGGAAGAGTGCCACCCATACCTGTGACCCCCAAAGGCCAACTGCCCTTTGCTGATGCTTAGATCCCCCAAAGCCCTGTCCGGGCTGTGCTTTATTCTAAAATATGAATGAAAGGCCAAGACTTTGGGAGACGGGTACAAGAGACTAGAATGAAAGACAAGAGACAGACTTGGAGGAAATAGTACAAGACAGTAAATGTCACTATAGTTGTTATATGAGAGATGGGAATATGTATAAGTAGCTTGAGAGTCATTTTCCATTTCCATTCCATGTTTAATTTTTTTTGGTAGCACTTCTGCTTCCTGATATTGTGTAGTGTGTCTATCAGTTACCCCTAGTTGAACATAAGTTCTATGAGACTCTGTTTTATTCATTTTTCTATTATCTGTATTCTTGACTGGCATGAGATAGGTGTTCAACAAATGTCCTGGACTGAATACATGAAAAACAAATCCATAAACAAGAACAGGGGACTATAAAAAAGGAACAGTAAAGAGCTGAAAAGATACCGGAATATTACCAGTGTGATATGAAACTTTAAACATTCAAGAGCAGATTTGCAAAATAAAATTATGAAAATATCCTAAAAAATGGGAATAAGACAAAGAGAAATCACAAAAACAGAAGAAAATTAGATCAGGTAAAGAGGTTTAACATCTGACTAATAGAAACTCCAGAAATAAAGACAGGAGAAAATAGGAGGGAAAAGAACAATTTTCAGAACTAGAATATATGAGTTTCTAGAATTTAGAAATTCATTGAGTATATAGAAAAATAAATGACAGTAGAATTGTTTCTAGGTGAATAATCATGAAATTTTCAGGTTGCAGGGATAATAAGACCCTATACAACTTACAGAGAGTAAAGAGAGATCACCGACATAAGGTGAATATGAGAATAGCACTGGACTTTTCAATAGCAACACTGGAAATCAGAAGACAGTGGGGTAACATTTTCAAAAGACTAAGAGAAAGTCATCTCCAACTTCGAATTCTATATTTAAACAAACAAATTAATGTGGTGGTAAAATAAAGAATTGCTCAGACATGTCAGCTAATAAGAATGAACATCTCATGAATCCTGTTTCAGCAAGAGAAAGTAGCTACTGAGAAGCAGCAAACTTAGGAACTAAATCAAGAGAAGATCTGGGATTCAGCAAATAGAGAATCCAGAGGAGGGAGAGGAAAGACATTCTGATCCTTGGATGACAGCTGTGTTGCAATCCAGATGGCACCCTGTCTAGAGAGACAGGACCCAGGAGATGATTCTCCGAGAAATACGCCTAACTAATGGCTTAACTGATGTACTTGTATGGAGATGGGTTTTTTTTTATTCTGCTTGGGGAGAGTTTGAGGGCATAATTATATGGATACATAAAAACTAAGGCGATTATTAATTTAGATAAAACAAAAAGTCATAAAAGAAAGAATATGTGATCATAACATACTAAATGACTCAGCTGTGAATGATATTTTATAGTCAGTAATGTAAGCATTAAATACCAATTTGAGAAAATCCTTGATAGAACTGAGACAACGATGTAGAAAGAATATAGGGATATGGGTGTGAAGTGTGGGTTAAAAGAATGAAATCCTTGTTTACCATCTTGTGAAGTCAAAAGTTAAATTCTGCAAGTGAAAGACAGAATGAAAAAAAAAAAAACCCAAACCCTGTGAGCATGTGATGTAGAAATATGACAGTAACATAAGAAATGAATGGAGTAGAAAATGAATTGCTTTGGGGTGTGGAGACTGGGCACAAGAGAGAGAAGGAGAGAAGCCTTTTCTTGCTAGAAGTCTGGTGGTACTTTTCAAATCTTTAAACCACATAATGAAGTCTTTTGATAATTAAAAATAATTAAATAAAAAGTCCTATGCTAGTGAGATGATGGTTTTATCTGCTACCTCATCTGTAATGGACTGGCCTCCGGTGTGGTGTGAACAGCGAAGGCTGGGAAACAGCTACATCACTGTGGTTTAGTCATGAGGAATGTGGCTGCTTCTTTGAAGTCATCACGAGCTTAGCATGATCTTTCACTCTGCAGGGCAAGCAAAAGGGCATGGAAGCCCTCACTATGCATTTGAATGAACATGCAAATAGAACACAATCAGTTGGTTATTTCTCCAAGTTGAATGCCCTGCTCCCAACTTTCTTTTGATCTCATTTTCCCCTCTAGTTATTGCCCTATTTTTCTGCACCAATTGACAGCCATATTTCTCTCAATAGAGGTCCATACTCATTGTCTACTCGTTATCTTTAGTTCTTTCTCTACCTTCTGTGAACCGATTTCCATAATGTCACCCATTTCTCTACTCTCGTCAAAATGACTCTTCAAGGTCTTTAATGGCCTCTGTGTTTCCAAATCCAGTTGTGATTTCAGTTTTTATCTTATTTCATGTCTTGGCAGCATGATGACCCAGTTGACAATGTTGGATTCCCTAAGACTCTTCATTAACTGGGCTCCAAGTTCTGCTCCTTCTGTCTTGTGGGTTCCTTCTCATCCCCCCAATCTCTTAATATAGAAGAGCTCAGGACACAGTTTTGGGGCAGCCTTTCCTCACCTCTGTGGACTCCCTTGATGTGCCCATGCAATCTCATTCTTTATATATGATCTAGATGCTGAAGACTTGCACATTTTCCATCTCCAGTCCAAACGTCTTCTCTGAGTTTCAAAATCACTGGTCCAATTCTCTACTTGGATATGTTGAAAAGGCAAATTTGATTGGTCTGAAACCAAACTTCTTCCCCCAGCAAGCCAGCTCCTCAAATTAGTAACTAATCTGCCCTTCAAATGGATCAGGTCAAATCTTGGTATTATTTGTGTCTTCTCTTTTTCTTGAGCTTCCTCCCCAGCAGCTCAAGCTTCCTGTTGTCTGTTCTTTCCATATGTCTTCAGAGCCTAACCACTTCTCATTGGCTCTACTGCTGCTCTTCTGGTCCAGCCCATGGTGATTTTCCATAAGGTTTATTGCAATAGCCACCTAGCCAGTCTTCCCGCTTCTGCTTTTGCCCCCTTTTTCATCCTGTTTTAAAAAATTCAGTAGCCAGAGCAATCTTTTCAGAACTCAAGTCACCCAGCCCACACCCTGCTCACATCTTTTCAATGGCGTCCCACATATCTGTCTCTCAGGGATGCTGGTTTTTCCTCTCAACAGATTTTTCTTACAATATTTCGAAGTTGTGAACTTAAACTCGTAAAGCATCATGGCATAGCTTCTTTTATGAGGGAAAGATGCAGGTAGGAATGAAGGTGAGCAGAGGCAGTCAGGCAGCGAGAGAGAGGAGGAAGAATTTTATGTAGTCGTTCATGTTGGTTATTCCCTGCAGTCTTCGGATGCAAACCAGGGACCTTGGGATGTGTGTGGACTGTGCCCACTCTCTACTCCACCAGGGCCTGCTGTCATGTCTTCCTGAGGGAATATATTGTTACTCAATACAAAATACTGTAAAATTGAATGCTTTTTTGGCCTCGGATTCTTAGATTAATATTGCTACACATGGTTCCCTTATTTCTCTCTCTCTCTCTGTTAGTCAGGATAGCTTCAGCTCTGCTACAGTAACATCAAGACCTCACATCTCTGAACACAACATAGTGTTATTTCTCACTCATGCAAGTTATCATGCCAAATATGGCTGGCAAGAGGGATTCAGGTTAACTGGTCTTCAGGCTCATGGCAGAAAGGGCGTGGAACTGGGGGTCTCAGAGGGGCTTTCTGCTACTTCTACCTGTGAGATACAGACATCTCTTTCTTTCACAACTTACTGTCCAGAATCAGTCTGCCTTGTGTCCAGGAATAAAGGAAAGAAATTTGTTGGACAAAAATCATGGGCTTTGCCTCAGTTACTTCTCAGGATATTCATGTCTGAGGGTCAAAGGGTGTATATGTATGTGCCATAATGGCACCTATATTTTGACTGTGACAAGTGCTTTATTATTTTTAAAAAATCTTATTCATGTCATCCAAAAGTTCACTCTCTTCTTATCTCCTGCTTGGAGTCAGAGCGTCTGAGGTCTTTACCCACTGGTAACTCTAACCCAGAACTTGGTAATTCTTCAGATGCTGTTAATTTTTACAGCAGCCTGGAGCTTTAATTATTTTCATTTTAGAGATAGGGAAATGTAGACCAGATACACTACATGCCTTGTGCTTTATCACAAAAAGTGGAGTGGACCAGGATGCCCTTGTGATGTCTTCACTCCTGGCTTGGCGTCTGATCCCACCCTGCATTCCCTGAGTAGACCCAATCAAAGGTGAAGGCTCCTTTCCGGGGATTCCTAAATTCCTTCTAGCCCCAAAGCTCTTTGCTGCCCTCTTCTGACTTCCTCAGTTATGATCGAGTGAGGCTGCCATCCAAGTCCTCTCTTCCTGGGTTTCGAATGGGTTTGCTGTGACTTCATCTGACAATCCCTCTCCCACCTTGACCTTTCTGAATACTGAGATCCATCAGTCCCACCAATTCTCTCATCCCAGTCCTTTTGGGCCACTGCTCTGAGCTCTGCTGCCACCTCAAAACGGACACTTTTCTCCCCACAGCCACTCTTCCATTTTGCTCTCTCTCAAATCTGTCCCTGTTATTCCTTGGAGTTCCTGTTTTTACCACAAGCAAACATTTCCATAATCTTCTCATCTCCTCAGAACATTCTGTGCATCTTCTTAACTTAATCTGGTTTTCCTTTGACCTCAGACTCTTTGCTGCCACAGGGCCCAGAAGAGGAGACAACAGCCTCCTAGGCCCTGTTAACTCCTTTGTCATACTCTCTTTTCGCTCTCTGTGAGCCCACACTTCCCTTCTGTGTCACAGCAATCCACCCTCCTGCTGGCCACACTTCCACACTTACCGGAATCCTTCGTCCCTGAGTCAGGACCCTGTATGGACCCTTAACGCTGCCGATGCTTTGGGGAATGGCCCAGTACTCTAGCTGTGTGTTGGGGTTTCTACAGTCACTCACCTCTAGAGATCCTGGCTCTTCCTCACATACAACGCACTATCCCAGGGTCACACGTGAACTTTTGAAACCTTAAGTTTCACATTTTACCTTCACATCCACAGGGTGCTCTCTTTCTAGATACCACACACCTTCACTGGGACCTCACAGCGAGCTGCTAGACTATTCCATGTCCCCCTCAGGGCCTTGTTTTTTGCCGTCTCTGCAGCTTGCTTTATTTTCTATTTCACTAACACCCTCAAGTGAGGCACGTAGACAAAAGAGTTCTGGGTGTGTACACACACACACACACACACACACACACACGTATTTTTTTCCTTGCTAATCTGTTTTCTGAACCTGTTTCCATAACGTGCTTTCATGAAGTCTCTAAAAGATTTTTCAATATTTTAAAAACTGAAATGATAGTTCTCTGAATCATAGAATGTAAAATAGATGTTCACAACTAGAGACCTGCATCACGGGATGAAGCTAAGAGTCATGCTTTTCTTTGTTTTGTGATAGTGTAAACACTGACTCAAAGTATACATTTTGAGTTCAAGACTAACTCCTATATGGATATAGAGAAGGCATGTGCTAAGAGGTATTCAAGTCATTACTGAGGGAACCTGCATGATGGTTTAAAGCTGATTCAAAAGAAGTTCTGAGAGACTGAATTAAAAAGTGTTGGTGAAATGAAACGAATGCTGAAATAAGCTTGTAAGTTAGACATAAAGGGCAGTAAACCATAGTCTTTGGGGTCATCTTTTCCACTGGACACTATTACTTTGCATTTCTATCGGACAAAAGTCATTTGCAAACTTAATCTTCAGGAATTAGCATCTAAATTTATAGAGTCTTGGTTTCAATTAGTAGTAAATACTAGACAGTAAGTTAAATTTATATTTTCCTACAATCGTTGGGGTCATCTTTTCTACAGGACACTATTATTTCGCACTGATCTTAGATAAAAGTCATTTGCGAACTTAATCCTTAGGAATTAACATCTAACTTTATAGAGTCTAAGTCCCAATTAGCAGTAAAATACTAAGTAATAGATTACATTTATATTTTCCTGGAACATCAGATGACCCTTAGATGGATATCTTAGGCAGTATTGTAGACCAGGGTCAGTAAGCAGGACCAGTCTATAAATACTGAGACATTCCATATGGTGGTCCTCCTATTACCAAAGCCACCACCACCATCAAAATTCCCCATAGTAATCATAACAATCCTACTGTTGTGTCCTGAGAACCCACTGTGTGTGTCAGGCACTCGTTCACCATCTTGTTATGGAAGCCAAAACTCACTCAATTAATATGGTCAACATCTGTTTAAATCTTCTAGGAACCAGGTAGGGTAGAAATACGCAAATGTATCAACTTGCCCAAGAGCACAGAGTCTGCACATAGAGAAATTTGGTTTCAGAACAATCTCAAAACTCATGTGATTCTTATGCCACTAGGAGTCTTCAAAGACTCCCAGAAAGTGCATGGGGAAGAAAACTCTTCATTATCTGGAAGGTCTCAGATATCAAGGAAGTGGGCTGAATGCTTGCCTTTGTGGGAAAGCTAAGAGTAGCTCAGAGTGAGCTAGTGGAGAAGGCAGAGTGTCCAGAGGAGGGGTTGGCACTTTCTAAAATTGACTCCTTCTGACTATGAGGATAGTGGCATCAACGCCCTTTATATCTTGGTTCTATTCTTCCTTTCATGTCATATTCTCACTCCTTATCTTCTCATGCCCCTTTCTCTGCATCTACTCTGCTTCTGAGCAGCTACTTCCCTCTGCTGGGATAGCCTCTCTTCTGCTCGTGAGCAGAAAGACACTGATGCGGCTCAGAGACCTGACTCTCCAGCTGTGACATAAGCCTAGATTCTCCTCAAGCCCTGAATCCTAGTCATAGAAGAGAGGCTCTGGAGGGTCATGATGAGGAAGCCTCCATACAATGCCTCTAGAACCATACTGAGGAAAGATTTGTCTACTGTGATGGTACAAAAAACTGTTTAGGAGGCAATGAGGGGGACTGCACTAAGAACCATTGCACACCACTTGCTGGTTCATCATTTGCTTATGACCTTGGACCTTGATCTCCTTGAGCATCCATTGTGTCAGGTTGAATAATGGCCCTCCCAGGATGTCCATACCCCAGTCTCTGGATTCAGTGGACCTGTTAGATTCACCATCTATTCTATTCTGGAAAAAAGAACTTTGTGGGTATAATTAACTTACAGGGTATAGAACTGAAGGGAGGAAGATTACCCAGGATTATCCAGGTGGGTCAATCTAATCACCAGAGTCCTTGAAAGCAGAGCATGTCCTGCTCTTCTGGAATCCAAGAAAAGTGGTGGTGGAGGAAGCAGGATAGATGAGGCAGGAGGGAAGTTCCTACAGGCAATCAATAGCTTTCTAGTCCTCAACCCCTACTTGAACGTAAGCATTTGAAACTGTGGGCATCTTTCAATCAAGAAAAGGGAACATGTGCAGGGGCAATGAGAAGATCGGGGACACGCACTCTCAGAGCTGCCACATGAATCAGTTGTCCTTCCTCTTCCTGGAGGGGGAATAAAAGGAGGAGGTAGGTGGAGGCAGAGACGTTTGGGAGGCAGGAGCAAAAATCCAGGGTTTTCAATGGGAATGGAGGAGATGGGCATGGCTAGATGTGGAGAGAGGTGGAAGCATCTTCTCTAGAAGACATTATGGGAGTTGTGCTCACATCTGGGTGTGCGGCTGGGTGCTGCTTCTCTTCCTCTTTCCTAAAACATTCTGCTCAGGGCTCAGATGATTGGAAGCTCTTAGCACCTGTGCAGGAAGAATGTCTGCAGGAGGAGTGAAAGGTGTAGGGTATGAAAGTGAAATAGATTTCTTGATGGGAGGTCATCTGGTCTAATTCCCAATTTCCTCAGCTAACCTCCCTGGCTCCTAAGGTGAGCAAGCATGTCAGGTGAGCGGGGTAGGAGTATCACATCCCTCTGGTCATGGGGTTCACCTGATTCCTCTGGAGTCAGTGAGATTCCATCTCATGGCTTCTACTTAGATTTAGACTTGGGAGAAGTGTGCTCTTTTCCACTGGAATTGTGGCTCTCACTGTCACGAAGTGGAGAGGGCTTCTTAAGAATGAAGCCAATGTAGACTCGAATTAAAAAAGATGTGCACCCCTATGGTCATTGTAACATTATTTACAAAAACCAAGACATGGAAATAACCTAAATACCATGAGCAAATGACTGCATAAAGATGACTGTGGTTGATAAACTCAGTGGAATCCTATGCAGCCGTAAAAAAGATGAGCTCATGACTTTGGCAAGAATTTGGGTGAAACTGGAGATGATTATGCTAAGTGAAGTTAGCCAGAAAGAAAAAGAGAAGTACAGGATGGTTAACTCAGATGTGGAATATAAAGATACAAAACAAATGATATAAGAAACAAACCAAAAAAGAATCTCTGGGGGTTCCCGGGTGGAGTAGTGGTCAGGTCAATCGCCTCTGAAGGATGCAGATCACATACCCCTGGGTTTGAGTCCTGGGTCTGGGGGAGGGGGAGAAGTCCAGTGTGAACAACTAAATGGAAATAAAAAATAAAATGCTGCTTCTTCTTCTCTCTTCCTGCCTGCCTTCCTACTTGACTTCATTTCTGCCTGCACATTTCCTTAAAATACAAAAAAAACAAAACTAATCTATGGACACTGAACTCAGGTTATCAGAGGGGAAGAGGGCGGACGGTGGGAGCAAAGGATGGTGGGTATCTTAGGGACAGTGGTGGAGGACAATTAGAAATTTGGTGGTGAGTGTGGTGTGTTAGCGTATAATTGATGAAGAGTGAATTTGCCCATCTGAAAACTTGTGTTGTCAATCAACATTACTTCAATAAAAATGAAAAAAGAAGTGAAGCCAACTTAGTGGTGGACCGCAGAGAGGGATAGAGAAGGGATGGAGGCATGGAGCAGCTGACTCTCAGATTTCCTTACGTCTCTAGAATTCTTCAGTTATACCAAGACCTAGAATTCTTGAATAAGCCACCTTGAATTGAGTTTTCTGCTATTTGCAACCAACCTATTCCTGGTAGACAAGGTCTTATTTTATGGATAATGAATCCAAGGTTCAGAGAGGAGGAAGTTACATCCTAACTATACCTGTTTGGGAAATGGCATCCATCATGTCCATCCCTTACCTCTGAAGAAATTCTGAACTGGGATACCAGCAACATTCTGAGTTCTCTGGGATTAGAGAGCCCTGCAATAGATCTAATTTAATTTTTAATCCCTTCGCAATTGATTTTAAGAGCTGTTCCCTTTCCATGTACTTCTAGGAGTAGCTGAAATTCAGGTTATGTGTTCTTACCATACAGCCGAATTCATGTTTATGTGACGGAGAATGTGATGTTACACAAACACTTAATCAGTGATATTCACGCGTGTGAATTCTCCTGTGGGGTGGGTCACCTCCCGATTCAACGCTACCATTTATTTCCCTGCTGTAAAGAGATATCCTTGATGCTCCGATTCTGATTCTTCCCATGATGGATCCTGGGCACATATTTATTTGGTTTGGTTCTCTTCTTTTTTTTTTTGCCACTGAGTTGCATTGAATCATGGAGGCTGTGAGAAGACACCCTCTGCTGATTTACTTTGTCTCCGTATCCACATGCTAAATTCATTCTCACAAATTGCCTGCACCAGAGTCTGTGACAGCATCCCTTCCTGGGCGCTTTAATTATTCATCTGCTCAATGATTATTAAATGTTCACTAAGTCCCAGGCAGAAGGCTATGAAAACACAGATAACTTCTAGCCCTCATAGAATGTATGAATAATATTTCCCAGAGCTTCTAGGAGCTCTGATGCCTTTCTGGGAGCATCCCTGGGTTCATACATTCTGTGGATGTCTGACAGTAATTCTTGGTTTGTTGCGCAGGGTGAAGGTTACTGGAAGGGAAGACAACTTTCTTTCACTGGTGATAATCATCTTTTTCTGTTTTTAATTCTTTGCCCTTGTTAGTGGGACAGTCATTTCCTCTTCTCTTTTGTTCCTCTCTTCCTGTTGATCCCCCTAAAGACCTCTATACCCACTGGGTCCTCTAACCCCTTTGCAGTGTGTTCTAACCCAGGTGCATCCGAATATTTAAGACAAGCCAGACAATGGGCTAGGTGCCCTACACACACCACTCACTCAGTCCTCCAACAACCCTGGAGGATTCTACCGCTGAGTATCACAGGAAGAGATTTTTAAAAAATGAATGAGCTTCAAATCTCTTTTTCAATTCTACTCTGTGACTATTTGAATTCTGAGCATTCAAAATCAGATTCAGTTAATGTTTAGTTATGAATGCTTCTTGTATGACTGGAGCGTCAGTGTTATATAACAGAGGGAGACAAAATGAAGCCATGGCTAAGGAAGCATTTGGTACCCTCGGTGACCTGGTCTGGGCATTATGGGAATCAGAATTTTGAACACAGCTGAGATTTACAACCATCTCACGCACTTTAAGAATGCCTGCAGGCAGCCAGATCAGGATAAACCTTTAAGGTTTATCCTGAATTCCCTGTGCTCCAGAAACATAGCAGTGCAGGATGAAACAAAAAGAGAAAACAGAAGCAGGTACAGTCAGGCGTAAATACAAGATCAGCGGTTTTGAAAATCCAAGCTGGCACAGAAACACAGTGGTCAGGGCTGAAGGGGCAGGTGAAACTGCTGGATTTTGGATGCAGAGGCAGCATTAAAATTATTCTCTGTGAGATGGGGAAGCAGAGGCGGTACTTCTGATTGTAGTGCACTGATTGATTATAGTGAGGGTTAGTTAGGGTGGTGTCAGAACCCCCAGAAGAGCAAGCCCTAGACCAGGGATTAAAGTTCAGCTATCAGGACAGCGGGTTGTCTCTGGCGCCACCACCCGCTTGTGGAATGCATGCGATCAGCCAGATCAATAAGGAAAGCCGATGGACGAGTCTGACATGTGAGATGTGTCTCATGCGTAATATGTGACCAGGACTGACCCTCCACTAAGAAACAAAGGAATGACACAGGTTGAAGAAGACCACCAGTAACTTCAAAGGACAATGTCACCTTGCCCCATCAGGAACTGAAACCTGGTCTGCCGATCCCCTCTCCGTCCCCTTTCCTCACCATGTGGGGTTTTTCCTTAAAAACCTGGGCTGCTGGCACAGTGGACTGGGTCTGGACCTCCCTTGTTTGGTTCCATTCCTTTACCCTCTAATAAAATCTCTGCTAGCTCACTCGCCTAACTTTATTGTGGATTCTTTGAGCGACCCGAACCCAACAGGTGGTATTTGTTTCTCATTCCCCATCCTTGTGGGAGGAGGCTGCAATGCTGAAGGAGCCCTGGCCCACTTCCAGTTCTAGGCTGGGAGAGAAGGATGAAACGTGCAGCACCTGTGACCAAGAAGTAAGCAGGCTTCCCCTTGACTCAACCTGGATCTGGGCTCAGCAGCACAGCCCATTGACTGCAGAGCAGTCAGCTCACTGCCCTGCTAGATCTGGGTGTGATTGGGATCCCCAGAGCATGATAACACGTTCCAAATGATACTGTAAACCAAATTAAAACACAGATAAGTGAAAACTAGTAGTAAGAAATCCAGTCAATAAACCTACAAAAGAACATGGATTCACTTTGGATGAAAGTGATTTTGCAGAATGATCAGCAAGGCTTTGAAGTAAATCTATTAATTATTTCGAAGAAGTCAAGGAAACAAAAACTTTTATTAACATAGTAAAAAAATGAGAAAGTAGTCCAAAAATAAGATGACAAGATACGAAAAAGGACCAATTAGAATATGTGAACATGAAAAAATGATAGCCATTGAAATAAAAAATGTGGGGTTTTGAGTTTGAAAGGTTGATAGATGATGCGTTTCCTTCCCTTTCTAAAAGTATATTAAAGTTACAGTAAAGAGATTAAACACAGAAAAAAAAAAAGCAAGAATGGAGACAATGGGTGAAGAAACAATGACAAAGTCTTTTGGAATCTGGGACAAGGTGAAGAGTTGCAGCTGATCAGAAGATGTGAGATCCAGAACTTTATGTCATCATGGTCACAGAAAACTGGGAAAAAACAGACAAATCCCAAACCTCAGTTCATGCTGGAACCCTCTAAATCTTAGGGAACGGTAGTTCTGGCAACTTCTGGATCTGGGGCAAAAGATCAGGTTGACCCAGAAGGATTGGTTGAAAGCTGTTGGAGAAGCAATTAGATCTCTTACCTTCTCTCCCACCTGCAGAACAAGACGGATGTCCTTCCCTGACCCCAGGACTATTTTGAGGGGGTACCCTTGGCAATGATAAAGCAGTGTGTTTAGACAGGAAGACACCAGGCCCATTCCAGGGTGGGACTACCATATTAAAAACAAGAGTATGAAGTGAGATTTTGAATGTAGAATACTGGTAGCCATTCCTGTTAGTTCGTCGAATGCTGGTGGTCAAAGCTCTACCCTCCAGAGTCTGGAAGCTTCTTCTAGGAGGATTATGATCAGATTAAAAGGGAAGTCCTAGGTATATAAAAAATGAGGTTCCCTGCTCCAAATGCTCTACTGAGATCTCCACATAGTCACCTCCATCTGCTCTGAACCTCCCAGCTGCTTTGGAATCCCTTTTACTCTGAATTGTAAGGAGAAAATCGAAATAGTCCATGAATGTGAAGAAAACCTGCAACACAGAAAACACAATGAACAGATAGAAAAATGCAACTTGTAGGAAGCAGAGACTATGTAGGTGAAAGGGAAAGAAACCAAACACAAATGTAAAAATGAATATTGTTAGAAAAAAAGATACAGTATCCATGAAGACAAAATGTTAAAAAAATCAGAGAAAAATTTAAAAGAACATTTGGAAATTAAAAACACTATGTCACAGGAAAAACCTCGATGAAAGTACTAGAAATGTTCATGTGTGTGTATGTGCAAGTATTTTCAGATCTGCATAAAATCTCAGAAAGAATGAGAGTAATGGAAAACATAGGTACCTGTGAGAAGAGGAAGAGGGTGGAAGGAAGGAGACAGGAGTAGGAGGGTTAATGCTCATTTTCACCTTTGTGAAACCCTTGGATTTGAACCATATGAGTGAGTGTATTTAAAAAAACATAATGAATAGATTGAACTCTAGACCAGACAGAGGAAAAGAATTAGAAAATTGGGTGTGTCCTGGTGGCAAGGCCGTTAAGTCAATCTCTTCCAAAAGAGCTAGCCACGTACTCCTGGGTTTGAGTCCCAGGCCAGCGGGGAGGAAACCAGTGTGAACAACTAAATAAAATAAAATAAAGAT